>JAMQGT020004613.1:0-22873 GCA_024447675.2 Pterophyllum scalare
ACTCTGCCAGGGCTGCCCTTTGTCACAGATTCTGTTCATACTTTTTTATGGCTAGAATTTCTAGGCATAGCTAAGTGGTAGAAGCACTCCTTTCTGGTGGCTGCAGGATCTTGTTTTCATCTTTCATCTTTTTGCAGATGATATAGTTCTTTTGGCTTCATCAGTACCTATAAGTCTGAGGCCATGGTTCTCAGCTGGAAAACCATGCCCACCTGCCCACTCTGGGTCAGGGATGAATTGCTGCCCTAAGTGTATCTATCTCAAGTATCTCAGGGTCTTTTTCACAAGAAAAGGGAGAGTGATGTGGATGCTGTACCAGGCAATTGTGGTAAAAGGAAAAAGTCATGAAAATCAATTTACCCGTCTATCTACATGCCCTCCCTCACCTATGTTCATGAGCTTTGGTTGTGATCGAAAGAATGAGATTGTGGCTACAAGCAGCAGAAATGAGTTTCCTCCGAAGGGTGGCTGAGCTCTCTCTTAGATATAGGGTGAGGAGCTCGGCCATTCATGAGCATCTTATATTGTTGAGGTGGTTTGGGCATCTGACCTCCTGAGGGATGTGTCCCAGCAGAAGAGGTCCTGAGGCAGATCCAGGAGAGTTTTTATTTCTCGACTGACTTGGGAATGCCTTGGGGGAATGTTGACTTGGGAATGCCTCTGTCCTCCCAGAGACACAGAGGTTATTAAGGCTTTTTTGTGAAACAAATCAAATAATAAATGTAAAAAAAAAAATTTTTAAACCAGATATATGTGAAAAACATTTTTATTGAACTATGTTTTAGTTTATAGAACTAAATATATACATACACTCTGGGGCTGCTTCTCTTCAGCAGGGACAGAGAAGTTGGTCAGAGTTGATGGGAAGATGGATGGAGCCAAATACAGGGCAATCTTGGAAGAAAACCTGTTGGAGTCTGGAAAAGACTTGAGACTGGGGCGGAGGTTCACCTTCCAGCAGGACAACGACCCTATACATAAAGGCCCATATATACATATATACACACACATACATATATGTATGTGTGTGTGTGTGTGTGTCCATATATATATATATATATATATATATATATATATATATACACACATATATACACACATATATACACACATGTGTACACACACATATACACTCCGTTATACCAAAGCACTCATGGGATATTAAATATTAAAAGCAGGAACTGCTGACACACTCCAGCCACATGAGGTCTAGCATTGTCCTGCATTAGGAGGAACCCAGGGCCAACCGCACCAGCATATGGTCTCATAAGGGGTCTGAGGATCTCATCTCGGTACCTAATGGCAGTCATGCTACCTCTGGCGAGCACATGGAGGGCCATGCGGCCCTCCAAAGAAATGCCACCCCACACCATTACTGACCCACTGCCAAACCGGTCATGCTGAAGGATGTTGCAGGCAGCAGATCGCTCTCCACGGCATCTCCAGACTCTGTCACGTCTGTCACATGTGCTCAGTGTGAACCTGCTTTCATCTGTGAAGAACACAGGGCGCCAGTGGCAAATTTGCCAATCCTGGTGTTCTCTGGCAAATGCCAAGCATCCTGCACGGTGTTGGGCTGTAAGCACAACCCCCATCTGTGGACGCTCGGGCCCTCATACCATCCTCATGGAGTCGGTTATCTAACCGTTTGTGCAGACACATGCACATTTGTGGCCTGCTGGAGGTCATTTTGCAGGGCTCTGGCAGTGCTCCTCCTGTTCCTCCTTGCACAAAGGCGGAGGTAGCGGTCCTGCTGCTGGGTTGTTGCCCTCCTACGGCCTCCTCCACGTCTCCTGGTGTACTGGCCTGTCTCCTGGTAGCGCCTCCAGCCTCTGGACACTACGCTGACAGACACAGCAAACCTTCTTGCCACAGCTCGCATTGATGTGCCATCCTGGATGAGCTGCACTACCTGAGCCACTTGTGTGGGTTGTAGAGTCCGTCTCATGCTACCACGAGTGTGAAAGCACCACCAACATTCAAAAGTGACCAAAACATCAGCCAGAAAGCATAGGTACTGAGAAGTGGTCTGTGGTCCCCACCTGCAGAACCACTCCTTTATTGAGTGTGTCTTGCTAATTGCCAATAATTTCCACCTGTTGTCTATTCCATTTGCACAACAGCATGTGAAATTGATTGTCAATCAGTGTTGCTTCCTAAGTGGACAGTTTGATTTCACAGAAGTTTGATTCACTTGGAGTTAAATTGTGTTGTTCAAGTGTTCCCTTTATTTTTTTGAGCAATAAATATATATATATATATATATATATATATATATATATATATATATATATATATATATATATAATGCATATAATGCATATACCACAGCCCTTATCTGTGCTCTCAACCTAGCTGGTTGAGGTTTGTAAGATTCACATTACTCTAGTCCAGTTGCAAAGTTGGGGCTCATACTTCTTGGATGTGTCTATCGTATGTGGCATGTAGTGTATATTTTTATCAAGAGATTAAGCAAGCCTAATAAATTTGCATGTTTATCATTAAACCTTATAGTGTATTGATAAAATAAAAAAATGTAGGACATGCAGTCTAAGAATGTATGACTAAATGTGGTATATAGAAATGTAACCATCCATTAAAATTACACAAATAGCAATGAGAAATGTGTGTGCAGAAATGAAAAATTGGAAATTAGGCTTATGTGTTACGAAAGTCCAGAAATACCTGGAGGAAAGGTGTTGCGGCAGAAAGACTGGGTATTTGTGCAGCACATTTGTCAGAATTAACTAAAAATAAATGTTTATAAAGCCAGGAAGCACTACCAGGTTGTGTAGGAAGGTGTAGGTGATAGGACAGGGCAGCAGGAGGACAGCCAGGTCTGCATTTCTTTAGGGCATCAAAATAGGTCATATTCACATCAGGGACATCGGCAAAATTTTTTTGACTTCTCTGCTGCTAGAGTGGGTCAGTCCAGTTGCCCATGGCTGTAGAGGAGGGGGATGGGATGGATGAAGAAGACCTCTACATGAAGTGTATCACTAGCACAATCATAGGATTGGAAGCGAGCATTAAAACTTGTCAGATTCACCAGATAACTACTGTAAATTATGCATAGTGTGAAACAGTATTGTTTCTAGCCATTCGTAAAAGATTTTATGGAACAAAGGAAATGTGTACGACATTAGTTCTCTGCAATAAAAGTCAATATGGAACAATGAGCCACGTAGCTGTAACTTGGCTGTGCATCATGTACAATCAAAATCTTTGGACGCACTGAATGCCAAACTTTTGACTGGTACTGTAGATCAGTTCATCGTGACCAAATCAGTGCCTAAAATATTGCAGGATGATCTTGGATATTTATCCTCACTGCTCACATCTTCAAGGACACAAATGCAAACAACAGAATGATCTATGCAGTTCATTTAACATCAGTGGGTATCATTAGAGAGTTGCACAGAGATCTTTTAAACAGCTGTCTCAATTAAAAAAAAGAAAGCTTAACAGTACAACTGTCTAATTCCCCACCACAGATAGTATAAATGGTCTAAAAAGTGAAGCCAATGTACCAGTGCCTTCGACCTGCATTTTTTGTTAGAAAACATTGAAAAACATTTCTGAAAAACAGCCTTTTGATTTTACGTCTTGAAACGCTTTCCTAATGGGCTCAGTCATTCAGGTTCAGGTCATACTGAATAAAAGATGAAGTCTATTTGGATAATTTGGTCATCCTGAGTTTAAGAAAAAAAAATGTCTTTGCCATGTTCACTGGCTGACATCATTAGCTAACACATTCACTCAGACAAATTGGTTTCTAGTTAGTGACATTATCAGACTGTAACACACACACGCACACACGGAATTTAAAAAGTTGACAATGAAGGAATATTTTCTCCGGTGTGTGTATATATATATATATATATATATATATATATATATATATATATATATATATATATATATATATATATATATATATACAGCTCAAAAAAAATAAAACACAATGTAACTTCAAGCAAATCAAACTTCTGTGAAATCAAACTGTCCACTTAGGAAGCAACACTGATTGACAATCAATTTCACATGCTGTTGTGCAAATGGAATAGACAACAGGTGGAAATTAGTGGCAATTAGCAAGACACACTCAATGAAGGAGTGGTTCTGCAGGTGGGGACCACAGACCACTTCTCAGTACCTATGCTTTCTGGCTGATGTTTTGGTCACTTTTGAATGTTGGTGGTGCTTTCACACTCGTGGTAGCATGAGACGGACTCTACAAGCTACACAAGTGGCTCAGGTAGTGCAGCTCATACAGGATGGCACATCAATGTGGCAAGAAGGTTTGCTGTGTCTGTCAGTGTAGTGTCCAGAGGCTGGAGGCGCTACCAGGAGACAGGCCAGTACACCAGGAGACGTGGAGGAGGCCATTGGAGGGCAACAACCCAGCAGCAGGACCACTACCTCCGCCTTTGTGCAAGGAGGAACAGGAGGAGCACTGCCAGAGCCCTGCAAAATGACCTACTGAGATGAGATCCTCAGACCCTTTGTGAGACCATATGCTGGTGCGGTTGGCCCTGGGTTCCTCCTAATGCAGGACAATGCTAGACCTCATGTGGCTGGAGTGTGTCAGCAGTTCCTGCAAGATGAAGGCATTGAAGCTATGGACTGGCCCGCCTGTTCCCCAGACCTGAATCTGATTGAGCACATCTGTGACATCATGTCTCGCTCCATCCACCAACATCACGTTGCACCACAGACTGTCCAAGAGTTGGCGGATACTTTAGTCCAGGTCCACCACCTCATCAGGAGCATGCCCAGGTATTGTAGGGAGGTCATACAGGCACATGGAGGCGACACACAATACTGGGCCTAATTTTTACTTGTTTTAAGGACATTACATCAAAGTTGGATCAGTCTGCAGTGTGTTTTTCCACTTTAATTTTGTGTGTGATTCCAAATCCAGGCCTCCATTGGTTGATAAATTTGATTTCAATTGATGATTTTTGTGTGATTTTGTTGTCAGCACATTCAAGTTTGTACAGAACAAAGTAATCAATGAGAATATTTGCAGATGAACTGTTAATGTGAAAAAAGTATTTCTTATCCAGTTACTCAGGTAATTGATGGAATAATTGATAGAATACTCAATTACTAAATTAAGCAATAATTGCAGCCCTACTGAAATTTGCAAAATACCATAAGCCAATGCATCACCTTCTCACATAAGAGCAACATGATTCAGGTGATAGAGTGATTGTTGTAAGGAAGTAAATTTTATTTATTTAGTGCTTTTCACAGACAAAAAGTCACAAAGCACTGTACAATAATTAAAACACAATATCAAAAAAACCCAGATAAAACACCATGTTAAAAACATATTAACATTACCATATTAAAAGAAAAAGAATAAAAATAAAGTCAACAGAAAGCCTGGTTAAACAGAAAACTTTTCAGCTGTTTTTTTAAGATGCCACAGTCAGCTAAATGGAGCTGGAGTGGTAAACAGTTCCAGAGCTGTGGCACCACTGCCTGAAAAGCTCTGTCCCTCCCTGGGTCTTAGTCTTGTATGTGGGACAACTACAAGATTTTGAATTTGTTGTGTGAGAGACTGTTAACTTATGTAAAATGTATCCAGGCATTTAAAAAAAACAATTGGGGTTTTTAAAATATCGGCTTTGTATCAGTATTGGGCGATATCCAAGTGTAAAATATCGGTATCGGCCCTAAAAAAGTGGTATCGTGCCATCCCTATTTAGTAGTGCATGACTTGCTTGATTTTGAGACTTTGAGATAAAACATTGAAATAGTGGACATAAATATCTATTGTCAATTCAAAAATGGTCCAGTGCCATTTTTTGCTAAGTTCTACTGGCATAGTAAGACCATTAGACCTTACCTCGTCCACCATGTGTGATGTCTTATTTCTCCGAGGTTTCTAAAATTTCTTCAAAATGAACACTAAATAATGAGAACATGAACAAAGGGTCCTCAATGGGAGGCCCCCATAAATAATAAGAATGACTCATGAGGTACATCACAGTAAATCTTTATTTAAGACAACACACAGCGATCAAAGTGACCCGTTTTTTTTTTAAGTATCTATTTGTTTATTTACACTGTTTATAAAATTCACAATAAAAGTAAAAAAAAAAACAAAACAAAAAACACATTAAAAGGACCCCATCTGGGCAGTAACTTAAAGCTGTTAGAATGCTGGAATGGAATGACACCCCACGTGCACACAGTCATCTATGTCAGACTAAAGGTTAGGGTCACCTGATGGTCACACCCATTTCTAGATCAAAGTGGGATATGCTGACATATAAGTGGAAACGTGTTTAACCTTCAACATGTGATACTGTTTCACTGATGCTGTTTCATAGAGAAGACTTTAAAAAAAGCAGGAACACATATGGGTTTGTCATGAACCTATATATGTGTTTCAAAGATTTGTGGACCTGAATGCAGGACTCAGGAGACAGGAATAAACATTAGGCAAACTTTAATGCTTTCTTCATCCAGAGAATCAAAAAGAGGTCCAAAAATCTTGGTGTTTACAGAGCACTAAGCCAGGGTATCCAACCATCCAGAAACACAGGGAACACACTTCTACATGTATATGAACAATGCAACAAAGGACAAGGGGAGACTCAATATAAACACAAGATAATGCAAGGACTCCTCCGTGAACTGCCACCTTATCAGAGGAGTTTGTGTGTCCCAGTAATGCCCCCTGGTAGGGTCTCCCATGGCAAATTGGTCCTGGGTGAGGGGCCAGATAAAGAGCGATTCAACCCCCTATGGAACACAGAGCAAGGGAACCTTTTAACCTGCCCAGGATAGCCAGGCCTGAGGAAGGAGCACAAGGGAGAGCATCTAGATATAGTCGAGGCTCACCTCAGTGCATGGCCTGGGCTCTGGAACCAGTCTCCTGGAGAGGGGCTGAAGTGTGTTTCAGTCTGGGGTGGATATTCTTCTATCTGAGTTTTCACCGGTAGACGACATGGTCGTTTTCCTGCACCTTCGGGCCAGGGAACAGGTCCTGACTGTTGTTTGTGGTTATGCGCCGAATGACAGTTCAGAGTACCCACCCTTTTTGGAGTCGCTGGGTGGTGTGCTCAAGGGTGCTCCATCTGGTGACCCCATTGTCCTGCTGGGAGGCTTCAATGCTCACGTGAATGATGACAGTGAGACCTGGAGGGGCGTGATTGGGATGAATGGCCTGCCCAATCTGAACCCGAATGGTGTCTTGTTATTGGACTTCTGTGCAAACCACAGTTTTGTCCATCCATGATTGAACATAAGGATGTCCATAAGTACACATGGCACCAGTCACAAGTCGCAGATCAATGATCGATTTTGTAATCATATCATCATATTTGCGGCTGTATGTTCTGGACACTCGGGTGAAGAGAGGAGCTGAGCTGTCAACTAATCACCATCTGGTGGTGAGTTGAATCAGGTGATGAGGGAGGATGCTGGACAAACCTGGCACACCTAAATGTATAGTGAGGGTACACTGGGAAGGCCTGGCAAAGGACCCAGTTCACGAGATCTTCAGCTTCCACCTCCGGCAGAACTTCGACAGCATTCCAAGGGAGGCTGAGGACACTGAGTCCGAATGAACCACCTCCGTTGTTGTGGCTGTTGCTCAGAGCTGTGGCTGGTTGGTGTCCTGTTGCACCAGACCTGGTGGTCACTGGAGGTGATGGGAGCCATCAAGCTGAAGAAGGAGTCCTATTGGGCTTGGTTGGCCTGTGGGACTCAGGAAGCAGCTAAAGGGTACCGGCAGGCCAAGCAAAAACTTGGGTGTGGGAGGAGTTCGGTGAGGCCATGGTGACTTTCAGACGGCCTCAAAGCGATTCTGGCAAACCATCAGGTGACTCCGGAGAAGAAAGTGGTGCTCTGCCCACATGGTTTATAGTGCGGGTGGGGATGCTGCTGACTTCAACTGAGGCTCTAGTTAGACAGTGGAAGGAATACTTTGAGGACCTCCTAGTGGAAGCAGAGTCTGAGGACAACGGGGACGACTCACCCATCACTGGGGGTGAGGTCACGGAGGTGGTTAAACAACTCTTTGGTGGCAGCGCCCCTGTGATTGACGACATTCGCCCTGAGTTCCTGAAGGCTCTGGATGCTGTAGATCTGTCTTGGTTGACACGCCTCTGCAAAGTTGCGTGGAGATCTGGGGTGGTGCCATTGGTTTGGCAGATTAGGGAGGTGGTCTTTTAAGAAGGGGAACTGGAGGGTGTGCTTCAACTATCAGGGATTACACCCCTCAGCCTCCAAGGTCAATGCCAGGGTGCTGGAAAGGAGGGTCCGTCTGTTAGTTGAACCTCAGATCCAAGGGAAACAATGTGTTTTTCGTTTTGTTTATGGAACACTGGACCAACTCTTTATCCTTTCAAGGATATTCAAGTATGTGTGCGAGTTTGCCCAGCATTCGACCATGTCCCTCGAGGTATCCGGTGGGGCGTGCTGTGGGATGGGGTGTCTGGCCCATTGTTGTGACCCATTCAGTCCCTGTACAATCACAGTGAGAGCTTGGTCGATAATGCTGACCATAAGTCAGACTCGTTTCCTGTGGGTGTTGGACTTCACCAGGGATGACCTTAGTCATTAATTCTGTTTATGGACAGAATTTCTAGGTGTAGCCAAGTGCCGGAAGGCTTCTGCCTTTGTGGCCTCAGGATCTCATCTCTGCTTTTTGTGGATGATGCGGTCCTGTTGACTTCATCAGGTTGTGGCCTCCATCTTGCAGTGGAATGTTTTGCAGCCAAGTGTGAGGTGGCTGGCATGAATTAGCACCTCTGAGGCCAAGGTCCTCAGCCAGAAAGGGGTGGTGTGCCCACTCCAGCTCAGGGACAAATTGTTACCCCATATGGAGGAGTTTAAGTATCTCGGGGTCTTGTTCATGAGTGATGGGAGAAGGGAGTGGGAGATAGAGAGATGGATTGGGGCTGCATCTACAGTGATGTCGTGGTAAAGGAGCTGAGCATGAAAGCAAAGCTGTTGATTTACTGGTCAATACCTTCCCTCACCTATGGTCAAGAGTTTTGGATAGTGACCAAAAGAACGAGATTGTGAATACAAAAAATGAGCTTCCTCTGAAGGGTGGTTGGTCCTTCCCTTAAACATAGGAGGAGCTCAGAGTAAAGTCACTGCTACTCCACATCGAAAAGAGCTAGTTAAAGTGGTTAAGGCTAAGATGCCTCCCAGGTGCCTCTTGAGTGAGGTGTTCTGGGCATGTCCTACCAGGAGGAGGCCCCGAGGAGGACCCAGGACATGCTAGAGAGATTATATGTCTCGGCTGGCCTGGCAATGCCTTGGAGTCCCCTCCGGATGAGTTGGAGGAGGTGGTTGGGGAGAGGGAGGTCTGGGCTTCTCTGTTTAGCCTGTTGCTCCCGTGAAAGAAAATGGATGGATGGATAATACAGGGAGAGAAAACAGGTGTGGAACACAGCAGAAACTAATCAGGGACAATGAAACAAGGTAAGTAAACTAAATACTGACTTTCATTTTTATTTTGATAAAACAGGAAGCAACTAAACAGGGAAACACTTAACACAGAGACAAAGTCTTGGCAACAAAATACAATCGAACACTAGAATAAACTAGAATAAAACTGAAGCACAAAGGGAAGTAAATACAAGCCAAAGAATTAAACAAAGATAAAAAATCAAAACAGTGGTTCAAAAACCCAGGACCATGATATGTTTCCTGCAACAACTTATTCATCACATAAAAAAAAAAAAAAAATGAAATTGACACTGTTACAGTACCACTGGAACAATGGGATTTTCTCTGTTCTGCTGTAACCAAGTGCTGCTCATAGGGGACAGTCTGATTTTAGGATCTTCTTTGTAACATCCTAAGGTAGGATCTTACCTTTTATAAAAAAGTGCGTTGAAACAACTGTTTCAAGGCACTGGACTTTTCCTTTTAGATCTGCTCGTTAAAACTCAAATTCAGGCTAGTCTCAACTGCCATTCCTACGTTATGAAACAGATCTCTGGGGAAAAAGAAGTCTGTGGACTACTTGAAAGGGCTGCTGCTGACCTTTTAAAACCTGAGTTCAAGTTCATTTGGTGCCACAAACTGTAATTTGAGAATGTGTTGTGTATAGTTTCTCATTACAGTGAAAATTGGCACATAATTTTGGCACAAAGTTTGTGCTTTGTAGCACATTGCATGTTTTTGGAATTATCTCACAATGTGAGGGTCACACACTAGTGCCAGACCAGAGTCTATATGACTCTGTTTGGCAGCATACATTAAACATCACCATAAAAAACTTCATAGACTTTATAAATTAATCTTTATCAAGATATTCATTAAGTTCATTTTGCAAGGGTGGTCCATAATAATGAACACACATAGCATAAACACACAAATTTTCTATGTACACATGCACACATAAAAACAGGTGCTCACTCTGATTCCATGTGTTTTCACATGTAACCCTTTCAAATGTTCTTCTGTAAATGTCATTAGAAATGTAACATTAAGAAAAATATAACTTTTAAAAATAGATCAGTCCAAGTATTTAAAGGTGCAATCAGTAACCTTTTATTGCCTTACTGCATAATATGGTATATCGATATTGCAGTTGGAGTTTGCAGCTGTTGATGACTATTAATTCCAACCTCCATTGATTAGCCTGTTGGAGTTTGAGACCTGTTAAGAATCTTAAAGACTTTCAAATACAGTACCAGTCAAACGTTTGGACACACTCACCCATTCATATCAATTCATAAGTGTTTCCAAACTTTTAACTGGTACTGTATATCACACACACACACACACACACACACACACACACACACACACACAGAGAGAGAGAGAGAGAGAGAGTGAGAGAGCGCTAGAGAGAGAGAAAGACAGAAAGAGAGAGAGAAAGAGAGAAGATATATATAATTAGAATAGAATATCTTTATTGTCATTGCATAAAACAATTGATACTATGAAATTAAAGTTAATGTCCAAATCCTCTTGGTACTTGGATATTAAAAAAACAAACAAAAACAAGTTACTAAATTAAAGCCATACTGTCTCAGATGTTGCCAGATTAACAAGGTCCGCATCAGATATTGAGGAACCAGGACATACTGATGATACAGCAGGATACGACATAAATGGACAAGACTGATTACCAAGACTACGTGACATACCCTCTGAAACAGTACTAGAAGACGTGAATGTGGAACTACAGACAATACCTACTATGACCAAGTTAGCCAGCTATCAGAACTGCACTGTAGCGATACACTACATCTTAACCAGCTGTTCACAGCTAGTAAGGACAAGTAACTGGCACTTCAGCAGTGATCACCCAGCGTTAAAGGGTTAGGTCCAGTCTAATCACCCGGTCTTCACCAGAGTGTCAGCAACCACGTGGTAAACAACCTCCAGCCATCTCACGACCAAGAGACCTTTTGTGCATTCACTCATGTCCCTGTCTTTGTTTAGGGCATATGCTATGAGGCTCCACCTCACTTTCACTCACCTGCATCTTCGGACCAGCTCGTCACATTTCCTGGGAAGCTCTCACTATGCACCTACACCTGCCTGCCCTCCTGAGCCTCCACAACAAAGACACAGACAAAGATTGCCCAGCTTCCTCCACTTACAAAGAGACTCACCCACGCCACCAGTGTTTTTCGTCTGTGCCAGTTGCAATTGAACTAGCATTCTGTGGGAAAGCTCTTCAGGACCCAGCTTCTAGCATGGAATCTAAGCCAGGAGTAGGCAAACTATGGCCCGTTGGTCTTTTTTATCTGGCCTATTGGTACAGATTGGTACAGAATTGCTTAAATCAAATCATATCATAATTATGAATGATGTTGAGGATTCTAAGAATCGCTACAACAAAACTAACACCAGACTTCGATGCACTGGTAAAAACAACACTGTTTCCACTAAAAGTACATGTAATTAGCCTTTTTATATATACATATGTTTTTTATGTTTATGTTTGATATGTATGCACCTGGTGCTGGCCTGGTCTGTCTGTCAAATTTCAAAAAATAAATGTGGGCCCAGAGCCAAAAAGTTTGCTCACTCTTGATCTAAGCAATTTTGTGTTTTCAACAAACTGTTTATAAATCACTCCTGTCGCCTTGTCTGAGTTTGCACTTCGGTCCACTTTGTAGATTCTGCTGTAGGCACTGACAGGGACCTTCCAGAGACAGACAGTCAAACTGGTAATGGCTAACCAACTGGACAAAGTAGTGGTGGATAAGCTGAAGAAGAAGGCTGTAGTGATAGATGTAATAATACCTAGTTATAGCAACATCCGGAAGAAGGAACACAAGAAGCTTGAGGAATACTGAGGGCTGAGAGAAGAGCTAGAAAAGAGTTGAAGTTGAAGACAACAGTGGTCCCCTTGGTAACTGGAACATTTGGTGCACTGACCCCCTAACTCGGGGAGTGGCTCCAGCAGATTCCAGGAACAACATCCAAGGTCTCTGTCCAAAAGAGTGCAGTCCTAGGAAAAGTTAAGATACTGCGCAGGACCCTCAAGCTCCCAGGGGGTGAGACAGGGAAAAAGCAACTCCAAAAGAGTGCAGTCCTAGGAACAGCTAAGATAGTGTGCAGGACCTTCAAGCTTCCAGGGCACCTTCAATGGAACAATGGAGCTTCAGGTTGTGCAGGGGCATCATACAGCAGCTGGCTATGTGGAGATGTTGCAGCGGGCATCCCTCATGACTGAGGGCTCTCGTCTGTGTGGTAATGACTTTTTCAGCATTACAATACTGCAGTTCACAATGCCCGCCTGACAAAGGACTTCTTCCAGGAAAATAACATCACTCTTTTGGACCATCCTGCATGTTCCCCTGATATAAATCTGATTGAGAACATTTGGGGATGGATGGCAAGGGAAGTTTACAAAAATGGACATCAGCTCCAGACAGTGGGATGAAGCCATCTTAAACTCTTGGAGCAATGTTCCCACTAGCCTCCTGGAAACACTGGCATTAAGCATGCCTAAACGATTGTTTGAAGTGATCAACAAGCATGGTGGAGCTAGTCATTACTGAGCCCTTTTTTTGACACTTTGATTTCTGTTTTGGGGGGGTTTGGGGTTTTTTGAGCTATGGTCTTAAACTTTTGATCAGCTGAAAAAATTATGTTTGAGTGTCTCTTGTGCCAATTTCTTCTTTTAGCATTGCGACGCTCTACTTAGAACATTCTTAAGATCCAATAGTGCAAAATGCAAATTCTTGGAATTTTTTAACTGGTCTTAAGACTTTGATCAGGGGTATATATATATATATATATATATATATATATATATATATATATATATATATGTATACACACACACACACATACATACACACACATATACACTCCATTATATTAAAGCACTCTGTGCAATAGGCCAGCCAAAGATGGGATAGTAAATGGTAAATGGACTGGTTCTTATATATCATTTTTCTACTGTAGTTGAGCACTTATAGCTCTTTATACAACACATTTGCATACACCCATTTACACACACATTCATAGAAGCACATTCATAGAAGGAAAGAGGCATAGCACTCAAAGAATTTTGAAATTAAATCTATTACTAATTTCTGTAAAGTTAATGCAAGAAATATAACTTCCCAGAAAACAAAAATACCTGTAATAAATTAAATTAAATTCAACCACAGTATCAGCTGAGTGGCAGCTCTTAAATTCTGAATTAGTGTAACAAGGTTGGGTTGGATACCACTGTATTTGGTTGGACTCGGGTATCGTAATCAATATGTGTGGTAAATAAACTGATCCAATTAATCGTACTATCATCTATGTCCTGTATACAAAGTTTAGGTCTGTTCCCTTCAAATCAATGACCCTTCAGTCACTTTTGGATCAGGTGTAATATTTTTAGAAAACAGATTAAAGATAGCTGATGTATGTTTTTCAACATGTATATTTTTTTAATCCAGTCTGCATGTCTTTGGACTGTAGGAGGAAAGTAAAACCTTCGAAAAAACAAAAGAAGAATGGTAAATGGACTAGTTCTTATATAGCACATTTCTACTCTGTCTGAACACTCAAGGCGCTTATACAACACGTTTACATTTACACATTAACACCCATTCATACAAGCACTTCCATTAGTAAGTAATACTCCAACGCTTGCGTTGGAGAGCAACTTGGGGTTCAGTATCTTGCCCAAGGTATACTTTGGCATGCAGCCCGGAGTAGCCAGGAATTGAACTGCCGACCTATCGATCGGTAGGTGACCTGCTCTACCTCCTGAGCTACAGCCACCGCCATAAAATGAACATAAAACTCTAGCCAAAGCAAAGGCCCCAGTTGCAGCTCATGGCTTTCAAACTTAGAAAGTTCTTTCGATAACACTTTTAAGTACTCAGACAGGCTGCTCCTGAAGATTCATACAATACTGATTGCAACTTTAAACGTCATGGAGCTGAATAATAATTTAACATAAATTGAACCTCTCATGATTTCTAATGAGGATTTGATTTTTAAAATGCTAAAAGCTACTGTGTCATAAAGTGATCTGAAATATCATTTGGAGGTGAACACTCAATCTGTAGTCTCAGGACAAGGAGGGAAGAAGACCCAAACACTTACAAAGTAATTTGCTGAAATTTTTGGCTGCTCCGGTCATTACAAGACTATACAGTGGTTTCATTCTTCCAGGGGCCAGTCCGTATGTTTCCTGTGGCATCTGAACCAACCAGGCTATCTTCCTGCAAACTCCTGTTGCGACCAATGGGTCCTCGTCGGTTAACAGTACCATGCTGCCGAGGTAGGGTGTTTCTTGGGAAATCTTTCTGTTCTACGTCTAGACAGACATTATCCTTTTCTTTGTCTGCCATGCAGCTCAAAGTGTCAAGGTCTTGCTCATACTGCAAGGTGAAGGGACTGGCTCTCTCACAACAGTTTGTGCTGGAAGAGTGATCAGCTGAGCAGTACATATGCCACAAGCAGGTATCAACCCCGTGAGAAGGCATAAGGAGGCTGTGGCAGGAAGAGATACTGCCATGCATGTTGTGGGTATGACTGTGACAGGAGGCGATTGAGTCTTGCACACTGTGGCAGGAAATCTGGTGTTGCAAGTTGTGGCAGGAAACCAGCTGCTTATCCAAGTGATGGTTGAGGCACGGAAGCTGAAGATCTGGGTGTGGACTCTTGGAAACCAGTGGTGAGGCTTCAATGTGGTGCCACAGTATGAGGACTGTCCAGATGAGTGCTGTGCACACTCCCATCCATACTGGTGGAAGTCATGTGAGATCGGTAATCCTGGAAGCATGGGCGTGGACGGTTAAAGGAGCGTGACTTTGTTCTGTCAGCAAGACAGCTCTGCAGGGGAAGAGTTGGATGAGGGAGCTCATTAGGAAGTGACTGAGGACATGGTGAAGGCATTGGCTCAGCAAGAGGTAAGATGCGGGAAGGGCTAACAGGACTCATCACAGCCACACAACATGGGCCTGTGTGATTTGACACTGGGCTTTGGGGAGATGGTGGTATTTTGTGGTGAGAACTCTGTCTAAGGTGAGTTGAAAGCAGCTCCTGCTTGTCTGAGAGTGGTGAGTTTAAGTGGAAGTGTGGCTGATGGAGCTCCTGCCCATGGTTCTGTCCTTCACCAAGCCCGTCCACTGTCTTTGACTTGGCCGAGCAACAAGCCCACCAACGGTGCCACACGTCATCACGTTTAGCACAGTGCTGGATGAGAAGAAAGAGCCCCAGAGTGACGCAAAAAGCTCCATAGAGACAACTGAATATCATGTCCAGGAAATGTCCCAGTGAAACAGCCAATGCTCCCAAAGCCCAGGTAGCCAGGAAGAGGAAAAGAGTGAAGACTGTGGCCCGGAGCTGAGATTTAAAAGAGTGCTCATTGGCCAGTACCGACATGCCTGCAACAAAGGGTTGGCAGTCCCCAGCAGGCCCTGAAGCTCCCCCAGTGTCAGTATGGTAGTGATGGCTGGACTCATTTGATGACAATTGTTGCTGCTCTTCCCTCAAAACCTGCAGCTCATACTTCCTCTCTGGGTGGCGCTTCAACTGGATATAGGTCCACAAGAAGTACACAGACATGACTAAGACCAGAAGACTCATGGGAGCATAGAAACCACCCAGACTTGGTTCCCATGCCATCCAGCAGCTAAAAAAAACAATGTGCAGAAAAAAAATAAATAGCTTTTTTATATATATGTTTAACAACAAATTAAAATCTGGTTACTTAGAAATAATAATACTTACTACAGAGCATCATCTCTGCTGCCATAGTTATCCATACCAAATGCTGCTGTGACTCCAACTATTATGATAGGGATTCCATCACTTACAAGATAAAATCTGGAAAAAAAAGGTCATAATTAAGCATAAATACTGGTGTGGGAATTTCACAATCAATAATTTCAGTAGATTAATGAATTTCACAATTCTATGATTTTAAGCATTGCATGCAAGAAACAACTGGAATGCCTCTAGCAATAGTATCAGTCTTTGACCATCAGTCAAATGTAGGTATAATAATGCAGAGTCATAAAGACTGATGTTGAAATAGTCAGTAGAGTAAAATTCCTATGAATTCCTAATGGGTTTTTTTTGTTCAATTTCTGTAACTACAATTATTGCCTTGATATGTGGTACAGATATCGTTAGTACATTGACTTTTGGCTACTTTCCCAAGTAACCCATAGCACATATCCACAGTGCTAGGTAAAATAATCTCCTCTGCCATAGTTTCTCAATGCAAGCTACACAAGCAGCACCAACCAAATATTCTGATACTGAGTAGGTAGCAAGTTAATCATTTTTTTCTGTTTTTTAAGTCTTGGTTGAACAAAATTGTTTCAAATGGTAAGCTGGTTCAATGCTGAAGATACAGCGTCTCCTTCTAGTAGTGTTGTAGTACTCGAGACCGGTCTTGGTCTCGAGACCACTTTTTTATGGTCTTGGTCTTGTCATGGACTCAACCGCATTTGTACTCGGTCTTGTCGTGGATTTAGACATTGCGGACTTTGTGGATTTTATCCAAGACCAGTCAAGACCACAACTGTGGAAATATCACTAAATTGCCAGAATATTGTCCGGTTTATTTGTTAACATCCTTGCTTTTATTGGATGTAAAACGTACTGATTCAAATCCAAAAAAGATTGAGCTCCTCTGCCTTCTCTCAGGAGTGCACCCCACCGACTCCGCCCCGGCTAGATCGCTGCTTTTATCGCTGCTTGCGCCTGTATCATTTCCCTGCAGTTTGCAATCTACCACAGGGAACAGTCAGTTTCATTCACAATGTGCACGTTTGATCTCCCTACAGTTGTGCACACGCTTAATTTTGCAGGGTACAGAAATCGAAATGACAACTGGCATGAATGCGAGGAGAAGTAAAAGGAAAAATGAAGATCAAATTAAAATTTCAGGCTTCCTATTCAGCAAAAATATCCCAGTATGAAAGGTAATTACCAACCTTCATGTATTTTGATACACAAACTGAAAATTGAATGCAAATTTTCGGGCTGCAATGATTCCAGGAGTAACTTAACTTGATTATTAAAAATCCTCGAAAAAAATTTAACTCTGCAGCTCAGGTATCTCCGTGTAAATGGAGCATTTCAGTTCTCTTTTGTTGTCGACCGATTTCCATCATTTGGAAAAAATGACCCTTTAACACGACTGGATCATCACAGACAACATTTTCCACGTCCCCACTACGTGTATTGTGCAGAGAATGTCTGTTATTTCTTTCTTTATCGCTATAACTACAGTTTGCTAGCAGGGGCTGCCATTAACACTAGCAATTGTTCGGTGTCAGAAGCACCCCTCTCCACCCCCTTTCAGTACAGAAGGGCTCCGTCAAAATGTTTTTTATACTTTAATCCCTGATTAGCAACTAAAAATAGACCTGCAGTAGAAACTTAATTTGGAGGATGTTTGTGAATAAAAAATATTACAGCATTAAGCTCATGCAGCCCCCAGTTTTTCAACAAAAACACAACAGCAGATGTGTTACGTGCAGCCTGCTTGCACACGAGTAGCAAGCGCAAAGAGGCGGAGCCGTTACTGAGACGGTGAGCTCAGGTAGAGCAAAAAGAGACATTTTTCTAGCGTCCAAAGCGGCAGCACTTGTTCCTGTAACCACCTTAAAACCTTTACTGGGAAACAGCTGGAGGTTCTTCATCAACCATCTAGTCAGCAACATGAAGAAAAGATAACTTTGTAGCTGCTCCATCCACTGCTGTTTGTTTCACACAGAAAAAAATATGCAGTATGGAAGTTTAAACATGCAGATGGATTGTTAATACGAAAATTTTTTTCTTATCCAATTACTTGACTAATGGATGGAGTAATCGATAGAATACTCGATTACTAAAATAATCGATAGTTGCAGCCCTACTTGTATTCAGAAAGCCATAGTCAAATATTAGTTTTCAGCACCAGTGGAGCTATGAAAGGCCTTCAGGTAAAAACTACAGTTCTCAGCAAAATGATGTCACTTCCTGTTGTTGCATTAAAATGTGATAAGTTTATGTTTACAACATGGTGGCTGATATTCGAAGTAGTAAATTCTTTTAGCAGCTGATTGATAAAATTGATCTGGATTATGTTTTTGTTGTTTATGCCTTTTATGTGATTTCTGCAAATTCTTTAGTGGAAAGAAATGGCAATCTGGGACACATTAAATGCATTATATATATATGTAAATCTTCTGGATTACATGCAAAAATTATCACTTTATCTATCTAATAAGGCCTGATTTAGAGTCCTGCGTTGGTCCTACGTACACAACCAAAAAGCCTGTCTGAACCTAACTTGACATGCACCTCGAGAAATTAACTACACATCCACAAAGACTGTGATTACTGCCTAGGCTTCAAAGGTGCTTTCCAGTTTCATATGTAGGTCCCATCACTCAATTAACAAGCGGGAGCTGCATTTAGCGGTTAGCATTAGCTTACTAATTAGCATTTGTGCCAGGCTGAAAAAAATTTCTGGCTAGAACCCTGTAGCTAGCATGGCCACCAATGGCGGCAGATAAGTAAGTTGTTTCTCTGCCATTAGTACATTGAGCCATAGACATATACCTAGATGCTGCACTGACCGCTGACTCATACGTCAACGCTGCCGCCATATTGGATGTGGCAAAAGCGTCCAACATAACATGACAGAGATGCTGCACTTCTGTGCTGTATAGAGTTTTAAAACAGAATCTGCAGACCTTGCAGTGATACTATGTAGTCCTACGGTGTACCTCCAAACAATGAAATCAATCTATTTTAATTACACTGGCCAGAACTAACTACTCTGATATAAATAAAGCCTGATTAAGGTCAAATCCAGAGCTTCTGTTTGCTGCTGCCTGCACATGAGGCTATTTATGCTTCTGGCCCCCTTGCTTTTGTACATTAATAATAATACATTTAATTTATGAAGCACTTTACAAAAGTTGGATATGGCGCTTTTTTGTTTTTACCTTTTCAACCATAAAAGTTTATTGTATGCAAGAAAAGATGGATCTATAATTTTAGTATATGGTTTTAATGTTAAAAAATGAAGCAGATCAGTGTCTTTTGCAGTTTATTTAATTCATAAACTTTGTTCATTTTTTTGGCTTAAAGATCGTCATTAATAATACTTAAATTAACAAAAAAAAATCAGTGAATATAAAAATGTTTTTTCTAATTCATAAACCTATGGATGTTATAGCTACATGTCAGGATCTGGTTATTGTAGACATTTATCATCACAGTAATAACATTACAAACATCAGCAGCTGTATACACTCATAAAAACTTTAGAAATACATACACTGGTTTGATGCTGCACCCTAATCATATGTGGATTATTTAACATTAATTATTAGAGAAAGTAATATTTTTTGTGCCTATTAGTTTCCCAGTGTATGTTAATGCATACTTGAATGTGTAAATGAAACACATTAACTTAAATAACTTTGTAGAAAGGTGCTTTATGAAGTTCAGTACATTCACATATATTAGTTTACAGCGCAGATCTGCCACATCCAATATAGCGTACGCGCTGATGTGTCACAGCAATGGGCTGCCCCGCTCAATGCAGCATCTAGGTATATACAGTGGGTACGAAAAGTATTCAGACCATGTGATCAGTTTTTCTTTTTTAATAAATTTGCAAGAATTTTTACACTTCTGTTTTTTTCCGTCAAGATGGGGTGCTGAGTGTACATTAATGAGAAATAAAATGAACTTTTTTTTAATTTTAGCAAATGCTGCAATGAAACAAAGAGTTAAAAATTTAAAGGGGTCTAAATACTTTCCATACCCACTGTATGTTTATGCCTTGAGAAGCATGTAGGAGGAGTGATTGACAATGCTAAGACCCTCCTCCTGGCTCTGATTGGTTGTTTTTAACCAGGAGTGGTGCATTTTTTTCACAGATTATCTGTGTCATACTATAAGGTGACAGTTTTAACATATATGTAAAAAAAAATGTATTTGCCATTTGTGCACGAACCAAGGTCTAGGCACATTGGAATTTTTTGCGCAGGGCTCTCTCGCAGTCAACCAGGTATAAAAATAGAGTAATAAGTATATATAGAAATTAAAAACAATATATAAATAGACAATATACAAATTAAAAGTCTCAATGGCAGCATATCAAAACAACTGTTGCAACTATATAAAATAAGAAGCAGAAAGTATAGAGGTGTTATAAATTATGGGGCATTGTACAAAGGATGGTGATATGCGTGGAGAGGACAGTGGTTGGTGACAGTAGATAAATAATAATAATAATGATGATTCCCTCTGCTCTTCTCTGACAGCGCTGCACGTACATGGAGTCCATGGATGGAAGGTTTGTCCCTATGATCCTCTTCCTCTCTGTCTGTGTGGTGTTTCCGTACCACACAGTGATGCCTGCGGTGAGGATGCTCTCTATCAGTCCTCTGTAGGCCTGAGGGAGAGGGTGTTGGTTAAGTCCAACTTTCCTGAGCAGCCTGATGAAGTAGAGCCTTTGCTGGGCTTTTTTCACTGTGGCTGTGGTGTTGTGTGTCCAGGTCAGGTCAGATGAAACCTGCAGTCCCAGGAATCTGTGGCTGTCAGCCCGCTCTACCTCAGTCCCTCTGATGAAAAGAGGCTGTACAGGGGGAGAATTCTTCCAGGAAAGTCCAGGATTATTTCTTTGGTCTTGTCTGTGTTGAGGAGAAGGTCATTCTCCTCTCCATAGTCAAGAATGTTGTTGATCAGGGTCCTGTATCCCGATTTGTCTCCCCCTTCAATGAGCCCCAGGATGGTGGTGTCATCAGCGTATTTAATGATGATGGTGTTGTCCTGGGTGGAGACACAGTCATCTGTGTACAGAGTGAAAAGTTTATGGCTGAGGCAGCAGCCCTGTGGGGATCCTGTGCTGATGGTGAGCTCGGTGGACACCCATCCTCCCATCCTCACCTACTGTAGATTTAATCTGTATGAGAGAAAACCTGTGGCTTTAGTTCTTACTGTTAATGATTATTTGGCATTTTTTTAGTTTTAAACATTTAGCTATGCAATTTTGAAATAGCACCCATTTTTACAAAGATTGTTGTTGGTTTATAAACAACATAAAGTTATGTATTGTTTATGAAAGGCAGAGAAAAGCAAATACTTGCGATAACCTATGAATATTTTACATTTTGTGATAAATGACGGAAGTCACCCAGGAATATTATATAAAGATGGTTACATTTATTTAAATTTATACCCTACCAGTTGTCAGATACCCTGCTGGGATAACAAGCTGGCCAAAGAGAGACAGAAGCCACTGATGTCAAGACAAGAAAGCTCCTTACAATGCATGGAAGGTTTAACCCCAAATCCAGCTCCCTGAGACTTTATGCTTAGCAGAAGGAAGGACAAAACAACAAAGATCCATGAATACATCAGGATGATGGGCATAAAGGATGATGTGCTTCTTTCCCAGGCAGCAGAAACAAGAGAAAGAAGAGCAGCGAGAACAGGAACCATCATGGAAGGATGGGCCTCTGCATGGCATGTACCACCAGCAGATAGAGGAAGTGGCTGACATCAACAAAGGTTGGACAAAACTGGACTGACAGAGAGAACAGAGGCACTAATCATGGCAGTACAAGACCAAGTTCTGAGCACAAGATTAGTAGAGGCTGGGGTCTACCACACAAGGCAATACCCATGGTGCAGGCTGTCCAGAGATGCTCCTGAGACAATCCAGCACATAACAGCAGGATGCAAGATGCTAGCAGGCAGGGCATACATGGAACGTCATAACCAAGTGGCTGGCATATTATACAGGAACATTTGCACCAAGTATGACCTGAAAGTCCTGAGGTCAAAATGGGATACGCCCTAAAGGGTGGCTGAGAACAACAAGATCCTGTGGGACTTCCAGATACAGACAAACTTGTGATGGCTAACCAACCAGATATAGTAGTGGTGGACAAAAAGTGGAAAAAAGCTGTAGTGATAGACGTTGCAATACCAAGTGATGGCAACATCAAGAAGAAAGAACACAAGAAGCTCAATAAACATCAAGGGCTCAGAGAAGAGCTGAAGAGGGTGTGGAAGGTGAAGGTAACGGTGGTCCCCATGGTAATTGGAACACTCGGGGCAGTGACCCCCAAACTGGGAGAATGGCTCCAGCAGATTCCAGGAGGATGGGCCTCTGCACAGCATGTGCAAGACTGCCGTGCAGGACTGTGCTCTTCTGCACAGTCCTAGGAACAGGATACCACTTTTTTATGCCTGATACCGATACTGATATTTTACATTTGGATATCTGCCGATACCGATACAAATCCGATCTTTTTTTTAAAAAAAAAACTGTTGTTTTTAAGTGCCTGGATACATTTTACATAAGTCAACAGTCTCTCACACAACAAAATCAAGTTCTTTTAGTTGGCCCATGTACAAGACTAAGCAATACGTAATGAACCAAGTAAGTTAGACATAG
>JAMQGT020004614.1:0-15401 GCA_024447675.2 Pterophyllum scalare
CAACCTTGGACTCTTCTGCAAGATCTTGGTGGATTAGTTTCTTGAGAGTGTAAAAGGCATTATTACAATATATATCTAGCTTAGGATAAGACCAAAGTATGTGCAGATGAGTCCCGATTTGTGTGCCAGATTTTCTCCAGCAAATGTTTGGGTAATGTGGACAGATTTTTGCCATCACTTCTGGTGTTTTGAAAAATTGAATAACAACTGTCCTTCCCTTTGAATTTTCTCCATGATTCATTTTATTTCTTATTAATGCACACCCTAGCACCCCTGATCTCTGACAGAAAAAAAACGAAATGTAGAAATTTTGTGGAATCGCTTTTTATCCTTACTTTCAAGAAACCCTGGGTCTCAAAGATGTTTGTTTACACCCAGTCATATTACTTACCTGTTGCCAATTAAACCATTTAGTTGCAAAATGTTCCTCCAGCTGTTTCTTTTTGGTAGACACTTTTCTAGCAGTTTATTTTTGCCCCATCTCAACCTTTTTGGAGTCATGTTGCTGCCATCAAATTCAAAATGAGCTAGTAGACATTTAAACGAAATAGTAAAATATCTGTTTAACAATTGTGGTGTCTATTGTCAATAAAATATGGTTGCATGAGATTTGCCAGTCATTGCATTCTGATTTTATTTACATTTTACACAGTGTTCAATATTCCAATATTGTTGGAATTGGGATTTGTAAGATGTGGAGTAAAAGATCTAATGTATGGATTTAGTTGTGATGTAGTTATTTAAAATGTGACAAGGACTTAGTTCTGGTTAAAAAAATTTCAAATTGTACAACATGACTTGTGAAGTCTGGTAACAGAGTTTAGAAACTTGATTTGATTTGTAATTTTTATATCAGAACTTTGGACTTAAATTGAGATGACATGACCCAAGACCTGTGACAAAATAATAGTTTTACCCTTCCTCTGTTATCTCTGGGTTATATTATGATTTAACTGTCATCTTTACATTACTAGTCTTCCAGAATCATTAGAATCCGCAGCTCTTCTGATTACACAAAAGTGATATATTTTACTTGAATTTAACATATTCAGATTTAGCAAAAGGAATCAGATCTATTGTTCACTACCTGCTCAAGGTGACATTCTCTGTCAGCTGCAGAAGAAATCTGTCAGAAATCTGAACAGATGTGTCACACTTTTGTCACTCACCTTGCCTAATTGCCAGTCCATTGCTCATTTAGAGGAAATGAGAATGTCATATGTCAGCTGTTATTTGTAGTTACTGCTAATAAGGACAGGTGGACATGCATACAGGCCCAACACCCAGAATACTGAGCACACCTCGTAACTTATGAGCATCTATAGCTCCAGAAATAGCAACAGTAGTTTTGTAATGTGTCAGGCCTCTGTGCTGCAGTGCAGCACACCCATGTGTTCTTAAGACTCGTGATAACTGAGCAGCTGCAAAACTTTTTGATCCTAATCTGAATGTGGAAGCTCCCAAGATCTGCTAGAATGTCTTTGATTTGCAGATAATTGACATAATTTGTAATCAATAGTGAACTGTATGTATGGTCTGGAACTGGATTGTATGCAGCATTAATTATCTAAATACATTTTAAATGGGACTAATCCAAATCCCCCCAGTATCAGCTGGTGAGAAAAAAAATTGTATGTCATAAACCTAAAGATGGGATTTTAACCTGCCAACCTACCAAATTGGAACTCTTAGATTTCCAATTTGTGCCCGTGGTTTTGCAGTCTGTACCTAGCGTAAATCTCAAAATTGTTCAGATTTCTTACATAAGTGAAGATACCAATATAAAAATACTGTTATTAATGTTATGTAAGTAACATATTCAGGAAAATGAAAAAATATTTCCGAAAAATCTATGATCCAGTGTACATCTGTGGGCACAAACTGTGAGTAATGATCAAAAGAATAAGACTGCAGAGAAACGTGTCAGAAGATTAGCTTCATACGAAGGGTGTCTGGGCCCAGCCTTAGAGTTAGGAGTTTGGTCATTTAGGTAGATGAACAAAATTGAAAGTAGCCATTTAAGGTGGTTTAAACATCCAATCAGGATGCCTGTTGCAGGTCTCCCCTGTCAAGTATTTCAGGCGTATCCAACTGGGAAAAGACCCTGAGACTGGACACCTTGGCGATATTATGTCCCTCAGATAGCTTAGGAATGTCTTGGTGTACCCCCGAAATGGCTGGAGGAGGTGGCTGGGCATTACTTGTAGTTGGTTAAGCTACAGCTCTTATTGTGAAGTATCTTTTCAGACTGCAGTTGTTTATTTTTTCATTGAATTAATATGATGTGGTACAGCAGCCTTGAACAGCCCATACTACTCACACACTTTTCTCTGCATCTGTGTATTTTCTTTGAAAATAATCTGGACTTGAGTTGGTCTATTTCTACCAACACAGAGCTAACAAGCTCTCAATGGGTGCTTTGTTAGCAGCGCGTTGACTTGTGGCACAGCAGAGCACCATTGTTCTCTATCTAACACACTGTAGTTTCTATACTTACTAGAATGATGCATTGTGGATGACAGAGGCACTCTCCTGAGACAGCACTGCGTTTGTAATAAGAATGTATGTTTGACTAAAAGTTATATTTTAATGGTCTGTTTCATTGAAACACACATCATGCATTAACACTGCTTGTAAACATTTTGTTCTGAAAGTATTCAAAAGTGTATTTTATAAGATGCAGTCTTAAAAATGTAAATTCTGTATGTACTACTGTACATAAAACAGGAGATTTTGACTTAGTGTCAGTAAATGCAAATTTGGAAAAACAAAATAGCAAAAGCCTTAACACCAATGGGGAAAGCCACAATACAAAAACTGCGAAATCATTAAATAGGAACCCAATAACAACCCACAATCGGAGGAGTTTTTAAAAGCTGGAAAACAGTCAAGGTACCTTACTGCATTCTGTTAGCATGTTGGTAGAAGAATCTTGCATATTCATAAGGAGCACTTTAACAGTTGAACAGTTGCCTCTTGCTATCTCACACCTAAACTGTAGCTGGTGTAAGCTCTTGCTGTGACTAAACTGTTATGTGCTAGTAGCTACCTAGTCCACTACTTACCCCTGCCATAGGCATCTGAAATTGTGAGTGTGAAGTTCAGTTACAGTATAATACTTCATACAGTTCAAAAAAATTTGAGTTGTTATTTCCTACTGTCTTTGATGATGCAGAATTTGAATGCTTAATGCTTAAAAAGCATCCAAACCAACACCTCCCAGTGTTCCCCAGTGGATAGATTGTATTTTCTGTTTCTCTGGTTGAAAGCTTCAGAAAAGCTAGAACAAAGACCTTGAGATAAGCAGTCCCCTCAATGTGAAAAAGACTCACCGCTCACTTATTCTTTTTACATTTATCTTTGTGATGGGAATAGAAAGTTGCACGGATCCTGCCTGACACTGTGCACACTAAATGGCTCTGACCCTTTAGGGCACTGATTCCACTACACCTCTGAACAGTAGAGACCTAGTGGAATAAATTTAAGTCCTGAAAGGACTGGTGTGGGGCCTTCATCCATCTGACTTTTTTCCCCAGCACATCCCGCATATGCTTGATCGCATCACAATCTGGGGAATGTGGAGGCAGAGTCTGCACCTTGAGCTGTTTGTGATATTCCTCCAACCATTCCCCAACAACAAGGCCAATGAATACAGCTACCGCAATGGGGTGTATATTATCTATAACAGCATTTAGGTACCTGCCAAAGTAATATCCACATGAATATCAAGACCCAAGGTTTCCCAGAAGAGCATTGCTTGCCGACTTCTTATTCAGAAATTTCCTATTTCTTCCCGTGTGCACACACCGGGCTACCCACATGATGTACCTGATTCTATAAACCAGGCAACTTTATTAGGGATGCTCTGACCCAGTTACACTACCTAATGGTCACAATTTGGTCATTGTCAAAGTCACTCAGGTCCCTGCTCTTGCCCATTTTTCTTACTCTCCCCTCACCTTGTGACCACAAAGAGTCTTTGCCAGGTCCTATGCCTTTACGGGTGCCAATATCATAATAAGTGTTATTATTTTTACTCATCAGTAGTTTTAATGGTGAGAGTGATCAGTGTATTGTATTTTTAGTATCTTCTATCCATAAAAAAGTGCTTGTATGAATGGGTGAATGAGGCATGTTGTACAAAGTGCTTTGAGTGCTTGAGTAGAAAAGCTCTATGTAAGAACCAGGCTGTTTACCAATATCTCACCAACTGTCTGCATCCAGTGCAGATATTGTGATCATAGTACACCTCTTCTGTACAGAGATTTGATTTGTATAGATTTCTCCTTAGTCAAATATGCTGTGGCTCCTGTAACAATACCAGGTAATATAGAATTTTTACACTTCATTTCACTTAACACAGAAAAATACAGACTGTCATACACCAGCATCTTCTGGGACTTGTAGGCTAACGTGTGCTTGGTTAAAAATAGTAACAAGGCTTAACAAAATCATCCAGCACAATGATGTTTCCATTGAGTGAACCTATCCCGACTATTTATGCAAAGAAGAATTGGCAGTGATGCTCATGTGAGAGTTTTTAGGTTCTTGCTGGGGAAGAGACAAAAGATCCTGCGGTAATAAATCTTTACATTTTTGTATATCCCACATTGCAGCTGTTGGTCTTGAAATGCAGCATCTTGTCATCTGTCACAAGTGTAGCTACTGACAATGACTGAGCTGTGTCCCACTTCCTCAGCAGACCAGCCCAGGTAACCAGTCTCTGATACACAGCTGTAGCAGGCTCTCTCTCACTCGGACTTCTGTTGGGAATTTTTATCACTTTGATATTGGTATTTTACTGTCACTATTTTATATCGTTTATCACCAATTACACACTGGTACTCTATATCATTTATTAGTATCTGTATTAGTCACACACACTGGATTAATGAACACTGTGTGCTTTAGATCAGTAAAATAAGACTGAGGCCTGTTGTATTCACTTCCTTGGATGCCAGGGCCTCACTTTTAGCTGATGCTAAAACCACTCTCCTCTATATTTAGAAGCTTCACTTTTGACATAACACTTTATCAGCTTTTAATCATTGTTGTTTTTGGCAACCATTTTAGTTTTAGTCTTAGTCTTAGTCTTTTGGATGAAAAGACTAAGTTTTAGTCATTTCTAAGTGTGATAGTTTTAGTCCAGTTTTAGTCGACAAAAACTTAAAAAGGTTTTAGTCAGCTTTAGTGGGAAAAAGAAGAAAGTATTAGTCTTTAGAAATTAATTGTTGTGTTGCCAATGCCGCATTGATCAGTGATCAGCGGATAAAAACAGCGGTCAGCACTTTTTACAGTGACATTTAAGCTGCCTGACCCCCAAAAATGGCCAAATGAAAAGTGGAAAACAGGGATTTTCTAAAGAGGTGGGAGGCAGAGGACCTGATCGCTGACATCGAAGGAAAACCGTC
Source organism: Pterophyllum scalare (assembly GCA_024447675.2). Taxonomy (NCBI): domain Eukaryota; kingdom Metazoa; phylum Chordata; class Actinopteri; order Cichliformes; family Cichlidae; genus Pterophyllum; species Pterophyllum scalare. Next base: position 5,412 of record JAMQGT020004614.1, read on the forward strand.
TGTCTCCTTTTCCCCGCTTGCCATGTGCGGGGAAAAGAGTGAATTGGTGGGATGGATGCGGGAGAAGATGCAGAGGGAGACCTGCACAGGTGAGCTGACAGTGCATCACTGCAGCAAAGTCCTGAAGACAGAACACGCCATGAGCACCATAACACAGACAGTGAACTTTATAAGAGGCAAAGCTTTAAGTCACCGGCAGTTTCGGAGGAAATAGCTTCTGAGTTTGGTGACGTGCCTTACACCCAGGTGCAGGAGCCACCTGAGGAAATCTGTCAACTTCATGAAAAGTAAAGGAAAAGTCTCAGCAGAGCTCCGAGGATGAAAGGTGGCTGTGTGAGAAGCATCCATACGTCCCTGCAGCTTCAGGCATGGGACCGCATGATTACGCATGTGAGTGCCAAAAAAGACAGCCCACAGGGCCGTGAGCCCACAGGGCCGTGAGCCCACAGGGCCGTGAGCCCACAGGGCCGTGAGCCCACAGGGCCGTGAGCCCACAGGGCCGTGAGCATACTGTCACACCCATGCAAGTTCCAATGTGGTGGTGTATGAGGGTGGTACAACTTGACAGGGGGAGAACACATTAGCAAACCACTGTTGCAGTGTAGCAACATCTGCTACCTGGGCTGGTGTGAGATGATCATCACAAAAGAGCAAGGTGGGAATGTTTGAATGTGGTACCTCAGGCCTCAACTCACCTCTGTCTTTAACCAATATTTCACCAGAGAAACAAGCTCTGCCTCCCTCCATGCTTTTAGGAGGTTGAGGTGGTATATTGGTGTGGCTCCACACCTATCAGACCACCTCATAATCAACATCTACCACTCACCTTGTGACCACAAACATTTTTGCCACTTGGCGAGTAGTTTTGAGCAACAGTGGGTCTAACCACAAATCATGGATTTTCACGACTTATTCAAGCACTCCACCATCCCATCGGTGTTAGGGTGGTACATGCTAGTCTGAATAGACCTGAAACACCTGAAGCTTGAAAACAAGGGGCAGTGGCCATCACACTGGTCAGTCAGTGTCTCTGTCACGATGCCAACTTAGGAGATGACCTGAAAAAGTGCCTGTGCCACACTGTGCAGATATCACGTTGCATAATCCACTAGAACTAAAACAAAATTATATCCTTGTGCACTCTGGTGAAATGGCCCGATGTGGTCCATGCCAATGCATTTGAATGGTACCGCCATTAATGCAAAGGGCCCAAAGGCGCTTTAGCACATTAGCAAACCACTATTACAGTGTAGCAACAACTGTCATGCAAAGCCTGCAAAATATAATTGGATTGTGCTGGGTTATTTTTCATGCATCGACTAAAAATTATTTATCATAACTTTGGTGCTCTGACAATAATGAGCAGTAAATTAATTGGGCTATCTTCAACATTTTATATGCTGGTAATTCATGAAGTGTTGCAGACATGTGACCACTAACCACATGGCATTATCTTATCTGCCATTTTGGATGAATGACAATCATGGTGACGATGTGTGATCAAGTGAAGCACAGGACTAGAGACTAGTCTGCGACCATCTGGCAACCACCAGTCACAAGGGAAAACTGTGTATTCCCTGATTGGTTGTGAGTGGATGCCTGATGTTGATGGCAGTCACTGGGAAAATGATTGCTAAAGCCCCAGTCACACAGGTCTACAGACCAGGCAGTGTTCTCCAGCAACTTGTCTCTAGGTAAAAAGGTGTGCATACCCCAACCAATGATCCATCTACCTCCTCGAGATTGTTCTTGACTTTGCAAGAAGTTGTTCAGGGGTTTTCCTTCACCAAGGAACGAATTCTGCCATCATCCATTTACCTGTCTTTCATGGTTTTTCAGGCCTGTTGATGTTTCTGAGCTGGCCAGTGTATTGATTATTTGTGAGAATGGATGTTTTTTTTTTTAGTAGCCTAATGATTGCCTCCTTCACTTCACCATCAATACCCCTTTGGTTCTCATATTGAGTTCCACTGAAAAGCTACTGTAAGCAACTAATGCAAGTTCAACACTTCAAATGAACTCCAGATCTTTTATCTGCCGAAGTGGATCAGATCGACAGTTGTTGAAACAGGCTAAGGAAAGATGGAAGGACAGTAATTTCTTGATTTATTAGTAAGGTGAGCCATTGTATATGTACAGAGAACACATACTCATAATCCCATTTGTGAAGTAGTGGCAAGATGATGAATGAATGAGACTTAACACTGGTTCTTCCCGGATGTAGAACTAATTTAACCAGCTAGTCTGTAACTGTGTGTTGTTTAGTGGTAGGCAGCTATGTAGTCACTATGTAAGCGCAAGCGTTTCACCCACGACTAAAGACAGACGTATTTAGGAGCACATGTGTGAATAAGAAGTATTTGTTTTACACAGTGAAAATATGCAGTAAGGATACAGGTGTTAAAATGTGCTGGTGAACTGTTAACTTAGTCTTATACGATGTTTAAATCAGGCAGCTTGCTGAAGACCATCGGCAGCCGTCCTGCTTTTTGTATGGCAGCGATACCTGCAACAAGCAGGAGGGCGTCTAATGTGGGGGCGTGGGGTTGTACCAGAACATAACCAGACCATTCAAGGCTTTAGAAACATTATTTTGCAATTATGATTAATTCAAAATATATATAAATTATTATAGAAATTGTATTAATATTTAAAAATATTTAAAAAACAGCTTTTTTCCCCCTCACAGGTTAGTAAAGTAAAACTCAGAGCTACTGACCTGGAGCTATGAGGCTGTACGCTGAATTCTTTTTAACATTACTTATTAACATTAATTTTTAACATCTACGGCACGTTTGTTCTCTACAGCAGGAAACATTGCATCAAAGCACAGGACACACTGCAGTTCTGAGAATGTTACATATGCTTGCTTTTCGTCATTGCAGCCACCACGCACTCCTTTAAAGGCTTACAAGATCACATGATCACTGATTCACTAGCACACTTAACACACACACACACACATACACACACACAAACACACACACACACACACACTGACAGTAACAGTAAAAGTAAAGGCTATTTTATGCCTGAGTTTAGGTTGCTTTACTGTATTTGAGATTATTTATGTATTTTGGCCTTTAAGAATTTTTCTTAAATATGCGTTTAATATGGCACGTAAATGCAATGAAAGGGTTTAGTTTTTTCTGACAGACGATGTATGCAGTTAAACTGAAAAATGCAGTTGCTATTTTTGAAATGAAACCAGTGAGCGGTTTATGTAAAAGACCTGTTTTCTTTTCCTTTTGAATATTTATTATTTCTCATTTAAAAGAAAAAAAGTATTTCTTATCTGATTACTCGATTAATCAATGGAATAATCAATAAAATTCTCGATTACTGCTTTTCCACCGGTTACTACAGAAATTTATGTTTGTTACAGTGTGTCCACAGTAGTTTCCTTCCATCCATTTTCTTCCGCTTATCCTTTAAGGGTCACGGCAGGCTGGAGCCTATCCCAGCTGTCATAGGACAACAGGCGGGTTACACCCTGGCCAGGACACCCGCTTGTCCACAGTAATATAAATAAATAAATGAAATAGGACATTTTCTGTGAGTTAACACAAACTTTATAATTTGCTTTATAATTATAAGACACTGTGGGTAACGTAAGCTACCAGAACTTTTCTGTTATTTTACACATTTATTTCTTACAATTTAAACCCAAAGAGTTTAGCCATTCTGTTTTTGATCAAAGAGTAGTGCAGCTTTAACTAAGCTTTAACTTTTTGCCTCTGTTCACCGAAACACTGTTATTATTAAATCACACAGTACTCAAAATAATTTGGTGAAGCCTGACTCTGGGCAGTGAATAATTTCCACATACCTGAGCTCACTGCCAATAGAATTTGTCAATAGAACAGGTAGTTGTTGTCATGTCAACAAAGATTGTTAGCATGCTGATTTATTGACAGGATCAACAGTGTGAATTTTTGGCAGCATTATGTAACTTGTTATTAACACTGTCATTGCTGCAGTTAATCTGTGGTCTGATGTGTAGACAGCAGAGCTTATCATACCCGTGTAAAAGCACATACTGAGATGTAATCAAGAAATTATCTGTAGAAATTGATAACCTCTTTAGATTGCTTTCTGTGTCTTGTCTACTTCACTCTTCTTTTGTCTCCTCTTATTTAAGAACAACCAAAGTCATCTCCAACCCCCAGCAGCATGAGTTTTATTGGTTTATTTATGGACTCCTGAGGAATCCATGCTTTCCCGAGAGATTGCTCTGAACTAGCAGGTTTAAGAAGGTGGACTGATTTCTCATTCAGTGGTCTCTGTAAGCCATATACACTGTTACTTTTTCACAGAGGGCCAGGCATATTTGGATAGGTAGCTTTTATTCCCCCTTCATAAATGAAATCAACATTTAAAAAGTTGCACTTACCTGGGCTATCTTTGTCTAATGTTAAAATTAGTTTGATGATCTCTGTCATAGGTGAGGATTTTCTGGACCCAAAAAGCAGACTGAGGTAGCACAAGTCAAATTCAAAGGCCTTAATTTACACCAATAATATTAAGAATGAGTGTGTTGAATAGAACTGAGCTGTCATTAAATATAACACTCGCAATCAGGGAGTCTGTGGAGATAGAAAGGCACAGGTAGGGTGGGTTGGCTGAATCGAACTGTATAATTATTTGAAGGGTGTGTGGATCTCAGGGAGCAGGCTGCTTTCCAGTGGAAACCGGGCTGTAGCAGTAGAAAGTGGACAAGAAGGTTAGAATCCAAAGTGAGCAATTTAACAGCAAGGAGCAGGTGGCTGTGTTGACGTGAGGAATGGGATCCGGCTGTGTGCTGAGAGGTCCGCATAGATTTTGGTCGGTCCTTAGTAGCCCCTCCTTAGTCCTTCTCCAAATCCGGCACCAGATGGTGTTGCATGGATGACACTCTAATTTTACCCTCTTGAGTATAGAGCAGAGGATGTTGATAACCAAGCGAGGCCTCAGCAGGTGATACACCTGTGGCAGAGGAGATGAGTGTGTTATGTGCATATTCCACCAAAGAGAGATGGGCACTCCAGACAGATGGATTGGTGGATGTGACACAACAGAAGGCTGCCTCTAGTTCCTGGTTTGCTCTTTTTATCTGTCAGTTGGATTGTGGTTGGTAACCAGATGTTAAACTAAAGTCTCACAGAGAGCCTTCCAAATTTAAGATGTGAATTGAAGGCCTCAGTCAGAAACTGTCAGAAGGAATGTTAATAGTTTAGCAGTGTCTGAAGCGGAGGGCAACTTTGGTAGGGGGATGATGTGTGCTGCTTTGGAGAACCCATCAGTGGTTATGAGAATGACTGCGTTACCATCAGAGAGGAGCAGATCAGTAAGTCAGTAAAACTAAGGCTATATACGACTAGGGAGTGCTTTGAGTAGTTAGAGGAAGAAACTGATCCATTGGCGGCTGTGTGCCAGATTTGTTGCTTGTGCACACAGAGCAGGCCAGGACGTACTCCCAAGTGTCAGTCTTCAAAGTTGGCCATCAAAATGACTGTTTCAGAGGGGAGATATTCCGGCCTATTCCAGGGTGGCAGGCAGGCTGTGTGGATATAGTGTGTTACCTTGGACTGAGGGGAGGAAGGGATACGTCTGGGCCAGGCTGGGCTTGATGGATCAGGTTCTGGACTTCCCAAGTTATGGGGCCAATGAGACAGGAGAGGGGCAGGATGTTCTCATGAATTATTGGGTCAGAGTCTGTGGAAAACTGGTGAGAAAGGGCATCAGGTTTGGCATTTCATGAACCAAGGCTATAAGTGATTATAAAGTTGCCACCTTGCCTGATGAGAATTTAGACATTTTGTAGAGATTTTTGTGGTCCGTGCGCACAAGGAATGATTGTTCAGCCCCCTCTAGCCATTGTATTTATGAAATTAGCCCTGGAGGAATGGCTAGACATTCATGCTGACCTACATCATAGTTTCTCTTAGCTGGCAATAATTGCCAGCAAAAGAAAGCACAAGGATGTAGCTTATCATCTGGGTCCAGACACTGAGGCATGATCACTCCCATAACACAATAAATTGTTTGCTTTATTTGTTGATTGGCAACCTTAAACTGCAGGACCTGCTCACTCTTGCCTAACATGAGGAAATGACAGTTCAGAGAGCTGCTAAGTGTGCTTGGCCCAGTGTTTGGACGATCATTCTGTCATGACTTTGAATTTTCTGAACCTCAAAAAGCAGACTGAGGCAGCACAAGTCAAATTCAAAGGTTTTATTTACAACAATAATATTGAGAGTGGTGAAGAGAAAGAACTGAGCTCTCCTTAAACATGGCATGGCAGCCAGGGAGGGTCTGTGAAGATGGAGAGGTGCAGTTAGTGTGGGCTGGCTGAATGGAACTGTTGATGGCTGTGTGGATCTCTTACTTACTAGCTGAGAGTTCCAAGAGATGAAGCAGATAGGTTTCACAGGCAAGGTAATCGAGTTCTTGAACGAGGCACAAAGGAAAATATGAGCAACAGGAGTTACTAAAGATCAAGAATGAAGCAAAGGGAACAACATGCCAATTTACCAGCATAGTGGATGGGACGATCGGGTGGAGAAACAATCTCAAATACATAGCCTTAGATGACTGGGTGGCTTACAAGGGTGCATTAGCAGACCTGAGAAGAGCAGCTCCACCCTGGGGTGGAGACCAGGCGAGGTTGCCCCATTAATCCACCTAAAACTGAGAAGAAAGGAGAAAACAACTCAGCCTTCACAGACACTGACAATCTGAAACATTTAAGTGTGACAAATATTCAAGAAACTAAGAAACCAGGAAGGATTAAAATACTTATTCACGGCTCTGTATGTGTGGACACAAAGTGTTTAAATAGTCAAACACTAGGCTGACGTTAGCTTGATAATTAGGACTCACAGTACTGAACTCATGGTATGCACTGACTTGAAGCTGGGTTAGATATTAGTTATGTTAATTCATCAACTTTATATGGTCTTGCAGTCATAAATCTCCAAAATATATTATTTTAAAGCCACGTGGTATAATGACACTAATGGTCTGTGATTTCTAGAGGGTGATGCTTAGGTTACTTCTGGCTTTTGGTAACCCCTAAGCCCCAAATTTTCCAGTTATATAATATCACATCATAATTGCCATCAAATTAACCAAACACACTGATGCTCCCAAGGGGATGAATCTTCTCCATTTGGGACAATGTAACAGCTGTATTTTGCACTGCTATAAGGACAAAGTGTCATTAGTTCCCACAAGAGCTCACATTATCTAATTGTGAGATTATCATGAAATTTGTTATTCAGCCTCACAAGGGTTGAAACGATTGACCTAGCCTTTCCTATAGTGCCCCATTTTTGTAAAAACTGTGACGTGATCCTGTTAAAGCTGCAAGAATACAATCTGCACACACAGGATATATATTCATCCATTTTCTTACACTTACCCCCATCACTTCAGGGTTGTGGTTGGGCTGGCGCTTATCCCAGCTGTCGGGGGTACAGCCCTAGACAGGTCAACAGTCTATCACAGGGCTAACACATACATGACCATTCCCTCTCACATTTATACCGATGGCCATTTTAGCATCATCAGTTAACCTTACAAGCATCATGCTGTGGGAGGAGGCAGGGGTACCACACAAGCACACGCAGAACATTCAAAATGTACACAGAAGAGTGTACAGAGGTACTGTACAGTTTTTATATTATGTGTTGTAATGATCATTGCTCATCAGACGAGTGCAAGACACTACAACTACAATAAGTGGATTTAAAAAAAAACCCTATCTGAAACATCATCAGTGCATATGGCTGGATGAATTATTTAGCTTGCAGGCTGGATTCAGCACACTGACAGCTCACACTGTCACTCAGGTGGAAGCAGGGGACTTTCTAGCAGAACTTATACTTCCAAGGTGCATGCAGAATGAAAGAAAGCCTTAAGAGGAAAAACTTACACATCTATAGTATAGATATACAGTATATTTTACTAGACACGCGTCTTGTCGATATCATCAAGGTACTCATGCCCTCTAAAACACAGTGGTCTAACAACGAACCTTTTCTGTGTACTCGAAGTGTTGCTGAACCTCTCGGGTCTCCTAGGTTACCAACTCATCCTCTGAACTCTCCAGCATGACTGACCCAACTTGGTCTAGTCTCTTTCTGTATCACTTAGTCTCTCTCTCCCTCTGTGAGTTTGTTTTCTAGTCTAACATTTTGAAAGATGGGATCAGTGAATCTTCAGCTTTACTGACAATTCTCAAATTCATGATAAACTATAATTAGTTTGTAATTAGTTTTAATAATTGGATCTTGTTTTCTGCGAATGGAAGTAAAGGCTGCAGTCAAAACTGAAAGCCTGAAATGCCAGCACCTGTCAAATTCTCTTGAAGCAGTTCAGTGAATTATGCCTGCACCATCTGATAAGGGCATCATAGTTTAGAAATGGAGCCAAATAACAGGACCTGCCTAAAATATTGGTCATTGATAAGTCCTCAGCTAAAGCCTATATAATTTTGTGCTGTGGGCAATGACTTGTTAGATAGTCTGAACTAAGAGGTGACAGAATGAGCTCTGACAGCACACATTACACTCCCGGGCCTTTTCAGGTAGTGTGTGTAGTTACTCTCTAAAGGTAGAGCAGAACTTACCCAGCTCCAGTGTTCTTATTCTATCATCCACTAAGTAAGCAGTGTACTTTGAACACAATTGGTGGATCATTGAGTAATCATATGAATATAGAATATATTCTTTTTTATTAGCTGTCAGTAAAATGTAGGCCTCAGATTCTAGGTTGTATCTGGGTCCTAAGCCAAGCTCCCTTGGTACACCTGTAGAAATGAATACCTCTTCATGCACAGCAGGGGTCATCAGACTACATGTGAGACCAAGGGCTGTGAGGGCCAGATGCTCTGGTAAAGTAAAATAAAATTAATCTTGTATCTTAAGTAATATATTATTATTTGATTTATCAAATTTCCTTTCAAATGTATGCTATTTTTAATGATGTGATTTCCAAGCCTTGCACTTGGATGCCATTCTCTGTTTTGTTGCTGTTTAGTGAATATAGGAACATATGAAGAGTTCAGATGCAATACCCTCTAAATCTGCCTGGACACTTTTTTTTTTTTTTAATCTGGACGTTATGGTAAAGTTCAATCATTTCATTTTACAGGTGAGGTGCCCTTATTTCAAAAATGTAAATATAGTAATTTAGCTACTTTTTAACAAGTAATATTTTGTTTTGAGGCAAAGCCAGCTAAATCTTCAGTCCGTCCTCTGCCCAGTGTGAATGAAGGTCAAATATCAGACTATAATTAAAGGATTTCTACATAGGTTCACACAGTAAAACTGCAATGGCAGCACATTTATTTTAACAGTAATAGAAGAGTAGATACTAGGCCACAGGGTTCGTGAGAACCGCGAGGACGCATATATGTCCAGACTGGAGCCCCGCGGGGGAGTGCACTCGGCAGCAAGTAACGATCCTTCTGCAGGTTCACCGACGGAAATCTCGTTACCATTTTTGCTTCCTTTAGTTAGACAAGTTTGATTGCCGAACATTTTTTTTCTAGGTCTGTGGAAAGGATTCCATAAATATCATAATATCATTCATTTGATCTCATGATGGATTTTTGCATCTGAACTCTTCATATTTTTTCCCCTCACTAGGCTATCATGATTTCAGTAATATTTGGGGGGCTCTGGCAGGCCGGACATGGCCTGCGGGCCACCAGTGGACGTATACTTGGCCATTTTTTTTTCTCATAGAACAGATGTGTTCACAATTTGGCAATTAATTCCCTGGGTGACAAGTGTTGGCCCTATTTACCAAATGAACCAGTGAAACAACACAGAGGCGTTACTTACAGTAGCAACTTACCTTTACTAAATATACAGTCACGCATGTATGGGTCCTTTGTTCTTCTGGAGTGCGCCATAGGAGAGCACCAGTAATAAGTTGTTGTTTTTTTATGGGAAGGCAGCATCAGCCTCAGTTTGCAGAGTACGACAATTCAGTAATTGTTAA
>JAMQGT020004615.1:0-51122 GCA_024447675.2 Pterophyllum scalare
ATTGTCACCCCCTTTTTAGCAGAAGTTTCATTTTTGCATAAATCGTCATATTTTCAGTGTTTGATTCAGTGTTTTTATCTTTTCTGAAGCACCCGAAAAAATTTACTTAGGCCATTATTTTAAGAGGGTGACGATATGGACACCATCCAATACCAAAAATTGCATTCTGCATGCAATGTTCTGCACATGACGATATCAACTTATAAAGATTGCCACCATGTAAATGTGATATTGCGGTATTTTTCTGTATTTCTGTGAGATAATGCTGGCCAAAAATCATGTTGTGGCAAATATATTGTAAAATTTAAGCATTGCAAACATGCAATATAAAATCACGACGGCTCAAAAAGCTGCAGTATATATGGAAGCAAATACAATGGCTGGCAATGACCTCTTCTCATTGGCAATAGCAGTAGAAGGCTGCACCAGCAAACCATGCCTTTAAACACTAATTCCAAATCAAGACAAGAGGTTAAGAGGGATGGTGATGGGAGAGGGAAGAGGGGGGTCTCATTGGCAAGATGAGAGAGGAGATGTCGCCCTGACAAAGGATGAATACCTTGTTTTCACTAGCTGACAGCCAGAATAGAGCAATCATCACCAATCTGCCTCGTCGGCTGATACACATCACAATGTGCCTCTTGAAAAGGCTCATTTCAGCGACAGGAGTTAAAGTGCTTCATACAGGTGACAGTCGATAGGCCTCGCCATCTGCATTTCAAAGCTTCCCTGTCTCGTCAGCACGAGTGTGGCCTCTCAGAGTCTTTGGAGGCTGCTGATTGTGATGGGACTGGAGAAGTTGGTAAAATCCAGACTTATTTTATTTTATTTTATCCAGATAAGAACAAGTGGGAGCACCTGAGTTTTCACAGCAATATCTAAGTTTATTAGTACATGCTTGCAGAGAACTTTTTTACACGACTGAATGGAAAAAAATTATTTTATTTGTATATATGATTGAATGCATGGTAATATAAAATAATTGGAGCATAAAACTGGTCATGCCTAAATAATGGGGGGATGGTTTTTTTTTTAGCCTATTATTGTCTGTTCTGTTGATCAGTCTGATCTGTTGGATCTCGTTATCATCCACCTGTTGTCCCACTAATTCAAACAGACACCTGCTGCAGAAAAAAATGTGTAAAAGTTCAAACTGGTGTATTTGCTCGTGTTTGGAACCTACAATCGGTCTGCAGTCTGCTGCAGACAATGAAGTTTATGTTTTGGTGGGCAGTTTAGCAGCTATTCATCTAAAAACTGCAGTTGCAGATACCTTTTTTTTCGTTTGGCATCAAGAGTTAGTCATTCTCTGAAATTAGATGGTTTGTTTGAGAAATCTGCTAAAGAGGTTATTCAGTCGTTGTTATCGATCAGCCACACTTATACCATTTTTCAGTTTGTGCAATAAGGCCTCTGGTAATAATTCTTTAAGGGAATAACATGCATAAATAAAGGATTAAGATCTTACTATTTCACCTCGTTTTCATACTGCACATGCTCAGAGGTTCACGTGGCTTGGTAACATATACAGAGCTTAGTGAGTGATCTGTGTCCCAAATGTGAATTCCCTTTAGTTTGACATGAATCAAGCCTTGTGTAAATATTCATTAAATGTATTCCTTTATTGGGAGGCATTTTGCTCATGGAATATATTTCTTTGGATGGCCTATCAGCCCATATAGCCTGTGTTAAATCTAAAGTAGCTTTCCACAGCCAATCCAAACACATTTGGTCATGGCTTTGAAAAACATTACCTCTCGCAGATATATAGTATTCCAGACCTGTGGGGAATACGGGTAAACATTAAACTGTGCAGCTCTGAGAAGAATGCAGCCGTGCCAGCGATGCGCTGGTGGAATTACTCCTGAATCCAAGCGGTGGTTTGTCGAGGCTTTGGGATACTGAGCTTTGCTTGCTGTTCCAAATGCACACAGGTACTCATCATGTAGAATTTGGTGAAATCCTAGCCACCGGATTGTCGACAAGGCGGTTTAATTTGCATGACATACTGCATGTTGTGAAAATTTAGGTTTTATTCCATTTTGTAATTATTTAGAGAGGATTACGCTGGGCGCAGTGAGGAAAAGTATAGTTTTTCTGCCATCAGTGGAAAATCATAGTTCTTCAGAAGCTAAAACTTAAATATATATATAAGAACAAAAAAGACTGCTTTAGTAAAATCTGAAGTCAAGTAATAACTTTTATCCCTCTGAGGTTCATGTCTACATAAATTTCCACCCTATATACTGGAGGAAAAATATGAATAGCTTTTGATGTGTAAGTTGGAATGGCTTTTTCTGTGTTCCCTGATTACCAATACTTGGGAGAACAATTTAATTAAAAACAAAAATGACATATTCTGATTGCCCAGGGTTGGTGTTAGCACTGGGGACGTCACTGATGATGACTTAACCCTGAGGGGGTTAACAGGTTTTGAGGGCCTTTAGACTCAGTTTAAAAGCAGTGAGGCCGAAAAGTATTTGTCTGTTTGTTTGTTTTTGGGATTTTTGTTGGTCAACAATCCAGAAGCCATCATTAACCAAGCTGATATCTTTGTGCTAAGTTAGATAACTTGATAATAATTGAGAGAAAACCTCAACAATCTGACTAGCCCCTATGAGGAAGCACTTGGCAACAGTGGGAAGGAAAAACTCCCTTTTAACAGGACGAAACCTCCAGCAGAACCAGGCTTAGGGAGGGGCAGCCCCTCATGGCTGAAGGGAGAGAGACAGGACAAAAGGGATTTGAGCCAGAGATTAATAATAAAAAAATGGTGGTTGCCCAATGATTGCACTAAAGTTTTTTATTTTTTTTGCTGTCTACAACCAATTTGCAAGTAGTGACCACGCTGTGACCAACTAGTTGCCAAGAGGTTTAGCATACAACACCCTCAACCTCCTGGCCATCTGTGGGCAACCACTTTTGGTGATTGCACAGGTCGACCTGGTGGGAGGCAACTAGTCTCCACAATTGAGATCCCACTCAGATTGATTGCAGTCACTCTCAGATCTTCACAAATAATTGCTGTCTAATTTATAAACACAGATAAGCTGCAATCAGTGCAAGTCAGTCTGTGTCAGTGAGTCTGCTAGGGGACTCCCTTAGCATCTACCTCTGTGCGACCACTTTTGATCATAAGGTGACTGCACAGGTCACCTGTTGGGAGGCAACCACTCTTCAAACAATCGCAATATACCTCAGACTGACTGCAGTCACTCTTGGGGACATAAACACAGACAGATTGCAGACATGTTGCAATCAATCTGAGTCAGTCAGATTGATTGCAACTCATCTGCGACATGTCTCTTTGCAATAGTAGACTCAACTCAACTGGTTGGCAACTTGTATTCCTATATGAAAGCAGGGTTGCTGAGTGCCTATGTTATTTTGCAGGCATTTCTGAGTTTCTACTTCAGTTAGAACTATGGGGTTCTGGCTGGACTCTGTAAATGTAATTAGTTAATGTGAATTTATGTTTAACATGAATTTCTGTGTGACAAATTTGTAACAGATTTATCACAGTTAACTGCCATATTATCATGAACGCATTGCATGTCATTGCCAACTTGACTTCATCAAATTGCAAACTGATAGCAGACTGACTCCATCTTACCAAGGTTGCTACAAAGACAGCAACTGACTGTGAGTAGTCACAGACCTGGTCCCTTTCTTTAAAGCAACAGTTTCAAAGGCAACAAAATTACAAGTTCATTGCACACAGTCGCAATAATTCTGTTCATGTCCCAGTCTGCAACCACTCTTTTCCCTCAAGTGACTGTAGCATAACATCTACTAGTTTCTATTTTGCTAAAGTAAAACCCAACCACTAACCCTAGACAGATCACTGATGACCTGGTGGATGTTAAGAGGTTAAAATATAAATATTTTCCTTGTTTCAATTCCATTCGTGGTCTGCTTGCTTCTTACAGTGGACAGAAATAATATATAATGGTAATGATTTCAAATGCTGATGCTGTGATTCACAACTTACCACTCAGAGATCTAAGTTGTCATCAGTGCTGACTTTAACCCCTACTCTGTACCACCAAAATAACATTGGTTTTGTTCCTCCATGTTTCAGCAAATAGGGGGCAAAAGGAAATCATTCTGACACATATCAAAATGTAGTTAAAATTTCATTTTCAGAAAAAAGGACTTTTTGCTTGTCTCCAAAACAGGTTTTGGGTTTGGATTTGGGGCCATCACTGACGATGACCTGGACATCCTGGGGTTTAAAAGCATTGGTTTATGGATGTGCAGTGGCCTCTTATATCTGACGCGGTTGGTTAAACAAGTCAAAGAAAGAGCTAACAGTCAGCTAATAGTTGTTAAGTCTGAAATGGTTTGATAGCCCAACACAAACACCCATAAATCACACCAATATGTGATTGTTCCATCGCCCCTGTGGTTGGGTCATAAGGTCTGGCTCACTGACAGAGTTCTGGTTCATCCCAAAGGTGTAAGAAGGAGCTGAAGTCAGAATCAGTCAAGTTTCTCCACAACAAGCTGGGAAAAAGGTTTCTTTATGGACCCAGCTTTGGTCACGGGGCATTGTTAAGTTGAAACAAACTGTCACAATATTGGAAGAGTACTGCTGGCTAGGATCTCACTACATTAAGTTTTCACCTAATTGTGGTGTCCAGATTTTTGGCCACATAGCCCGATAGCTCCATATTTCACTGAAGCAAATTGCCCGTCTCTGTCGATAAAGTGGAAATAAATCAGAAATGTATGAGACATCACCTTCACTTTAAAAGTCCCAAGGAAAAACAAAGCATCACATTTTGGCCTCGCGGCGATTAGCTTGGATTTGTTCGACCGGAAAAGACGCCCAACAACCGTGTAAACCTGCGGTCACACAGCAATCCCGACAGCAGCGAAAACCTTTTTTTTTTTTTTCAAGTTACTTTCTGTGCTTCGGTTTGAGAGCAAACATGTGCAATAAAAGAGAAGAAAAAACAAACTCGTACTCTTTTTGGTCCCCTGTCCGTTCTCCACCTGCAGCTCACAGCGCTGACATCATGGATTACCTCACCATGAGAACATGTTCACCAGGGACGTGGCCTACATGCCGACACTGGACGCCATCCCAGGTCGCCCTGGATGAACGCAGCTTGTCGCATCGCAGTCCCTCCTTGCATGAAGCCTACGGGCTTAAATAACATGCAGGGAGTCGACTCTGTAACTGACTGTCATAAAGTGCTTTCACAAACAGGCCGGATATGCTGTCCTCCTGTGCTGCGTTAATTCACAGCCAGGACAGCCTTTTACAGTCCTCTTGTAAATGTAGTGAACTGATGTTTTCAATTAAAGTCAGCTCAGAGGTGAGTTTCTACCCTTGATGCATAAAACACCCTTAATAAGTTTTCATCGAGTCGTATCTCTCGAGTTGCCGGGAAGAAATATGTTCTGCAAGGTGAAGGCGCTGGAGGTCGGCCACACAAGAACAGGTCCAGCTGTGAGAGGAGGTGAAGGTTTGATGTCAGCTCTGGGAGGATATACTCCTCCACATGTCAAATGAACTCGCAAACAGGCTGCTGGAGAGACACAACTACTTTTGTGTTTGTTCAGGATGATATATGGAAGTGTGTACACCTTTTTTCACACAAATCAGTCTGTCTTTTATTGTTTGGTCTTCTATCATTACACATTATTACTTGTCCTTAAATCACTGATCCCCCCAAACTGAGTGAAGGTCCTGAAACAAATACACAAAAGAGGATCTTGTACATGTCAGTTTGGCCATACTAACTGGACTAGATCAAACTAACTGTATTCTGGCTAAAAATGTTTGTTTTTTTAAACTACTTTATCCTTATTTGCAGTTTGTGCCGTGCCAAAAGTCAGTAATTTTTTGATGTCCCAGATTTAAAGACCTCATCTTTAAGATAATAATAGCAAATCTTCCCCACTCTTCACACTGTAGGGGTTTGAAGGCACTAAATGATGCATACTGGCCAGGTCCTTCCTATAGAAAACAGGGGAATCATCATGGTTTAGGGTTCCATTCTGTTCACACATTAGCAATAGAAACACAAAAAAATCTTTTTAAAAGTGTCTTTTACATTTCTTCCCTGCTGTGAAATATATATTTCACCAGTATCCGGTACAGAGGGCAGAGTGAGCTGGGAAGAGAAACACCCCTGAGCTCCTCGGTGCAAAGTTTCCCTGCAGCTCGTCACTGATTCACATGACCTCAGAGTGACTGATGGAGCAGGAGTTGGCTTTCGACAGGGCTGGTGTTCATCTATGAAAAGTTAAAGTCACTCCTAAATGTCATGCACTCGCAGCATCGTGTTTCATATTTTATGCAGAGGTAGTTCTGCTGGAAACATTTCAACATTATGTATTCAGAAGGAATTTTTTTTTCTTTAGCTTGAATGGTGAAAAGCTTCTAGTTACTTTACAGATTTGGAATAAATATATTTCTCCTCTATTCAAATTAAGCTGTAAAATTTTATTTATATATATATATATATATATATATATATATATATATATATATATATATATATATATATATATATATATATACACATATATATATATGTGTATATATATATATATATATATATATATATATATATATATATATATATATATATGTAAGCTTCAAATTATCATGGCATTCATGCCCATGACGAGTTGATGTAAAGTTCTGATCGTAACTATACAATGTGGCCTATTATCCATTACCTATTATCTGTTGTCCCCAATAGCGGGTACAACAGCCCAGTTTACAATATTTTTTTCCTTTAGGCAAAGAAAGAAGTGATCCTCAGTTGGTTTGGATTCTTTTTAGAGGCATATAACCTTTTGAAAACACCACTAAATAAGCACTAAAATGCAGAATTGTATGTCACAGGCAACTTTTTCGGCTTCTGAGAAGCTGACATTTCCCTGATAGCGAGCTCCCCCTCCCCCCCCCCTTCCCAGACAGCCAGAATGTGTTCACCTTTGATATCCAAACAGGCATCAACACACACAGGCTGTCTGTTTTGACTGCATTCATCACCCTGAAAGCGTGTCTCCACCATCCTGCAGTCAGCTTTCACCTCTGCAGCCAGAGTCAAGACTGATGTTATTACCTTATCAAAGGTGGAGGTGTCTGCAGCTCTGGGGGAAACGAAAGAGAGACCAGGAGAGAGGTGGTGGGAGGGGTGGATGGTTTTCTTTGACTGGCTGGCAGCCGATGGGACACTGGGCGTATTTATCCCTTGCCGCCGGCTTATCAGCAGGGCCTGTAAATCTACCTGACAGGTCTTTACAGGTGCCGTTAATCCCGTTGATTCAATTCATTTTGCTAACTGCTCGGATACGGCCTCTCTCCGCGGGGAAGATCAAAACCCTCGGCCCGTTCTCGCCGCGTTAGTTTGTGTTGTCCTCGTGATGGAAAGGCAAATCCACTCTCTCTAACGTGGAGATGAAAGGTGCAATGCAGCCTCCGTGGCCGTCAGATTTATTCCTCCAAACATGTTTGTGGTTCTTTATTTGCTGCACACAGGGTCTGGCTTTTTCGAAATGTTATTTACAGAGGAAAGATTTGCCGTGCAGGTATGCAGTTTTTCAGCAGCGCCCTGTTACACCCTCGCAATTATTTGTACCGTGGAGGTGCTCTGTTAAACTCCAATCCCGGGCTACACAGTTATAAAGGTGCTGCTGTTTAGAGGTCGAGGCTTCATTTCTTTCATCATCTTTTATTCTGTCTTTCAGGAGGGTTTTGCTAAGCTAACACTTTGAATTGCCATTTAGATTTCCCTCAATTTTTTTTTTTTTTTGGGGGGGGGGTACTTAGCTAGCGCCTATGCTATAGAGGTTCATTTGCTTATATAATTGTTTGTGGGTCTTTCTGCCTTCAGTTTTGTCTCCAGTAACTGAAACGCATTGGGTTAGGTTGAGTTCAGGTGACTGGCTGGCTATTGAATAATATCTTATTTCGTTATCTTGAGAAACTCTTGGGTTGCTTCTGCAGTTTGCTTTGGGTCATTATTTATTAGCACTGTGGAGCACTGATCAGTCTTGCAGCATTCGTCTGAATCTGAGCACATTCCTCAATAAACACTACTGATCCAGTCCCACTGGCAGCCATAAATGCCCATGCCGTAACGCTGCCTCCACCATGTTTGATAGATGATGTGGTCTGCTTCAGATCATGAGCTGTTGCTCTCCTTCCGTATACTTTTCTCTTCCCAGCATTCAGGTACAAGCTCGTCTTGGTTTCATCTGTCCAGAATGTTCTTTTTCACAACTGGGCAGACCCTTCAAGATGTTTCCTCTCAAAGTTTATTCTGGCCTTCCTGTTCTTGGGTGTAATCAGTGGTTTGCGCCTCATCCATGAGGGCATCTCATCGCTCATAGCTTTTGACAATGCTACGCCTCGAGGGTGATCTTGACTTGGTTAGATGTTCTTAACCATGGAGATAATACTGCGATCAACAACTTCAGATATCTTCTGTAGTCTTTAAGCCTTTTTGGTGTTGCTAGGGTAAGACTGCAAAAAAAAAATGCGCCTTTGACCAACAATTTTGATGAAAACTAGGGTCAACATCTACTGAGCATTTGATTTTTGAATGTACCTTTGTTTGGTTTGGAGGGCCAAAATAAACCATGTCACCTGTCTAATATTAGTTTTCCAGATATGTTTCTATGGTTTCTTTCTGTACAGTTGCTTATTTGCTCGTTTTGAGGACATTAAATGTCTTTAATCCTTTTAAAGTCACATATTTACCATGCACACCACAGTTTGTGCTCTGTGGGCATATGTTGTGTTGCTTGCATGGTTTCCTCATTACTTCAAACTTTGGCCACATTTAACATGAGCATTAAACAAATGCTTAATAATCTACTTTAATAGTTCCTTTATAGGTCAATTAAATTCAGAAGTCTGGGAACCAGCTACGATGAGGCTGCCTCTATGTGTTGTTTTCTCTGAGATTTGCTATCGGTGATCTGTCAGACGGTGCACTGCGGTGTCTCAGGCCGTGTTCGCAAAAAGAGCAATAACATCCAGGACTGACTGGAATCAGGAAACATGCGGATGACCAAAAAAAAAAAAAAGACTAAATGAAAGAGCTGCAAGAGCAAGGGCTGAACTTTTGCCACCTTCGTGTGCTTCCTAATTTCAGTAACAGGACCTGATGTTTCCGTCTACAGCTTTAATTGCTTTAATTGCATTAGGGCTCGGCATTATTAAGTAATAATCTGAAACTTGATTGATCGCCAAAGTAGAATTTCCCTGCATGTGTCCAACTTAAAGGCCGGAAAGACGTCCTGCACATCTGCAGAGCAGCAACCTTGGAGTCGTCTTTGTCAAGGATACCTTAGCAGAAAAAGAAGCTCTAGAAACGCATCACTCCTGCCTTGCGAGTGTTTGCTGAGCTCAGTGGATTTGAGCCAGACCTTCCCCTTTTACACTAGTACTAGCCTTTGTCTACCTATCATACTGCACTCTCACTTCCTTCCTAAATGCAGCCCCAAGCTTCTCGTCAGTGATTCTCCAAGGCCTTTTTTCTGATCTTGAGAAGGCCACCGGTAGGGAGGGTGGAAGGGGGCGGGGGGGACAAGCGTAGATTGAATCTTGGCAAGTTTGCGTGTTTAAACGCAGTGGTCACCTCCGCCCGGCTTCCTGCTGCAACCATCAAGCACCAACCTTATCGTTTCCTCACGGTGATTAGGCCGCTTCCTGGTGACTGCGTCGCAGGTTCAAGTTCATTTATGTTTGCTTCGCCAGGCAGCAGTTTCTCAACCTTCTGGTGAGTCATCAAGTGAGAAGAAAAAGATCAAAACGATGACCTTTAAAAGTAAACATGACTTTAATTGCCTTTTTCCTTCCAACAGATTGTAATCTCTTACATCTGTCTGAGAAGACAAAAATGTGAACCTGTACTTTGGACTCTCCTCAAAGCCTTTGTTTCACGTGCTACTTCACAGAGTAAACGTGCAATTGTTCAGTGTTTAATTTCTTTATTTTGCAGCCAGTTTTCCTCTTTCAACTTTCTTGCCATTAACATACATGGCTGTGTGGGGGGGGGCTTAAACGTGATGCAGCTGTTAATTAAGGATTATCTACGAATGTGGCAGTTATTAAAGAGAGAGAAGAGAGCTCTGGGATTTCAACCTGCAACCCCGTCCGCTGCGGCCCCCTCAGCGAGCTGCCTTTCTCTGCTTTCTCCCTGTCTCTGATGGGACGTCCTCTCGCCGGCTCAGAGCTGCGAGGGGCGTTTATCTCTGACCCGCAGGTTCGGCCTCGCTGTCTCAGCTGCCAAAACAGTCCCATTCAACATTGTGCTGAGTTCATCAATGCTCCGCTGACACAGACACACACACAAACACACACACACACACACACAGACACAAACACACACACACAGAGACATGTCGGTGCGCTTGCACAGATGCACACTGCAAAAAATGTCCTCCACAGATTGCTCAGCGGCATTTAGCTGTTCGGTCATAGAAGGTGGGCTAGATTGTGAAATTTTCTTTAACTGCTCATCAGGTTTGAACTTCTGTACGTGGTCCTCTGTTCTGCAGATGATTTACTGATGCCATGAAATCTTCCACAAATTATCCCGCAACTTACTCTCAAGTTAAATGGAAGGACCTGGTACTTGCATAGTGCTTTTATACTATATTTGAGCACTCAAAGCACTTTTTTACAACTAGCCTCATTCACCCATTCACACATATTCATGCAACACTTTTATTCATATCAGAATCAGGGGGCGGTAAAAGGTTAAATTAAAATTAAACATTCCAAAGGCAAAACAATGCTATGTATAGTATAGACAAGATGTTACAAGTGGAAATAGTCCAGATGTCATAAGTAGGAGTTGTAAAGTTTGATGGCCACAGGTAGGAATAGTTTCTTGGGGCTGTGCAGCGCGCAGCGAAGACGGTGTGAAGGACTGTCACATATTGACTGTAAGTTGGACAAACACCTTGTTTAACACTCACGTACTCACTCACACTCGTGTGCGACTCAGGGTTCAGTATCTTGCCCAAGGATACTTAGATGTGCAGACTGGAAGAGCCGGGGATCGAATCGCCGATCTTCCTGAGCCACAGCCAGTACTGGGACTGTTGTGGAGGGCTGCACCAGTAAGATGAACTGGATTCTGCTCAGTATCAGTTTTATCTCATTATTAGCGCTTAGGTGCAGCCCTCCACAGCAGTCCCAGTCACTCATGTGGCCCCTTGGGAAAATTAATTGCCTGCCCCTGCTATAAAATGTTACACACAGTCATTTGTCATCGTACCATCTTTGAACAAACACTAACTGGTGTTGTACATGAGCACAATAAGGACTAGTATTTCTAGTGCTATCTAGCAAGAGCACCTGTATCTAATCACTTGCACTTGATCTCAGCTTTGACTTCAATCTTGCTCATGGTGGTACTTTTTTTTTTTTAACTTCCAGATGTCAGAGGTGGCACTCAGCTTCACCTTACTTGCACAGGCGGAATCGGGGGTGTTCGTTATGATTTTTCCCCCTTTTCATTTCCCTTTGTGGTAAACTGGTAATTAAAATACTCGTGACTTTTGCATCATATTTTGGGATTTCTTACACCATCTTACATCATGCTCACAGTTTGACAATAAAAAACTAAATAAATACCCTTCTAAAAAAAATTCTTGGAATTACCCATCTGTAATTTATTAGCTGTTTACAGCAGAGTTGGATTTCACCCAGAGCCCAAAGAACAGTTTTCAGTGGAAAAGTACGAAGTGTCCAAGACTGAAGGCAGTGCATCAGGTCAGCCAGGGGGCACGCTTGTTGTTTGACATTCAAAAATATGTCACCTAAAGTTCTACTGTTATGCTGGTTGAAGGCCCCGCTTGCCATATTTGCCTCTCTGTGACTTTGTCCTCTCACCCAGAATGAAATCTAAGTTGAAGGACTGCTGTTTTGACACAGTGGAGGAGATCTTTCATGCAAAGCGGGCGCACAAGTCAAGTGATCCTAAGGGGACTTCCAGGGAGCGATATGAAAATGTTCTTCTAAAGAAACAACCTTTAAACAAAGACTGGGGTGATTCTCCTTTAGTTACACTGCAACAGTTGAGAGATGACAGAAAAGTAGAAGGGAAAACAGGGCAAACAGCCTGGGAAGTATTCAAACCAGGGCCAATGCATTAGCCTTACAGCATATGGGTCACCTGCTTACCCGGGTGAGCTAATCAGTGCCCTAGCCGACCAGCCAAATTTATATCAGGCTTGCTTTTGATTCTTGAACTTTGTGATTGCATCGAATAAAGCTATAAATCAAACTGACATCTCCTAAGCCCTTCCGCACAAGAAACCTGCATCACTTTGTAGCTAACGGTTGATCCATAGATGGTATAAATGGAACGGAATGAGAAGTGACGCCAACATAGATGTGGTTGCAATAAAACTATAGAAGTGTATGGGAAATCGGACTTGACCTCGGTAAACAATTTCCTGATGAGTTAATCTAATTAAAGACAGCCACATATTCCCAGACCCCACTACTGCACTTAAAAGTCCAAAACCCAAATATACCAAGATATAAAAAATACCTCATATTTGCTCTTTTTATATGTTTCATGAAAACATCTCATTTTCCGCTTGATTAATTTTCTGTTACTCAAGCAGTCCATGGGAGAACCATTCACGTATGTGTTTAAAAAACAAAAAAGCAAAAACAAAGTAAGGATTTCAAGCTTCAGTATCGAACGCAGCTTATTTTTTATAGTGTACCCATAACTTGCACATTCACACAAAAACACAACAAATCCCAGGCAGGAAAGAACCGGACAACCTCAGTCCGTTTGGCTGGATATCTGGGGGCCTCTGTGACAACTCCCGCCCCCTCCATTGCCTATACTGCCTATCAACCTCCGACAGGTCAGGTCCTCGCGCACACGTTTGCCGAAGGTCCCCAACACGCAACCTCTCCCCTGTCACAACTGTCACTTGACTTTAGCAAGCAGAAACCCCTTTTATCAGAAAACCTGAAGCTCGGCCCTGACAAAGCCGAGGAGCTGCCAGAGACTGACCCCAGTGTATATTTAGCAGCAGCTTGGCAGTCGCCCATCCCAACTGTCGAGGCTGTCAGAGCCTCGCATGCACACCAGCCTGCCCTCATCCCCCACCTCAGTTTGATTATGTAGAGAGGGAGTCACACAGAGTGGGCTCATTGTTCATTCAATGGCTCATAATCAGGTAAAGGCGCGTTTGTGGCATAATTACTGTGTTTAACCGTGTTTTGACTCTTTGAAGGTGTAATATCTGAAAGCGCAATACAGGTTCCTCAAGGTTTACCTGCAGTTTTAACACCTTGCAAATGTTAGTGTCCTCCAAAGAGGTTTTGGCCTTCCACCAAAGGAAAATCACCTAACCTAATCAGTTTTCTTTGAGTAGTGTTTAATTTATTCAAGCATAAGATACATTTATAGAGGAACATTTAGGGACTTCTGTCAAGTAAGGTCACACTTTGCCTAGACTATATGCATACCAATTATACCCCCGACCATGTTTCAGCTAGCTGGATTGACAAAGATTCCCAGATGTGACAAAGTTTGAAAGGCCCAGCTCAGTTTTAAATCCAAGCAAGGATTTTCAAACGTTGCATCGCTCATTTAAAGATTTATTTGCTTTTAAATTTAGACTTAACTTTAATGCTAGATAAGTAGAAATCTGCAGGTTCGCACTAGCTTACAGACCCAAACAGGACTCAGTGTTTCAGTTTGGCATTTCTGCTTAGTCACAGCCTGTGTTGGTCTTCCTCTTCATTTAGTTGTACTTCAAACCTTTGTTCTGTTTCCTGCCATTTTTTTCCACACCTGTATTCTATTAGTCATCAGTCTTCTCATTGTCTATACTTACCGGTGTTCACCACTCAGTTGCCAGATCATCTTGCTTCCTTGTTACTGTCCCTGGCATTTCCTAGGGTTCCTACTCTTTGTCTTCCTTGTGCGTGACCTTTTGGAGTAGTTTTTTAATTCTTTTTGTTTTGCCTGCCTCTGACTGGATTTCTGTGCTTCAGCTGCCTATTTTCCCATATGTAACTGCCTGTTTTGCATTAAAGATTGGATTTTGGACTCTTGTAGGAAGCTCAGACAAGAATTTTCCTTCGATTTTCTCGAGTCTTTTTAAGTGTTTAGATATTTCACTTTGGCTTAAACTAACTTCTTGTCTTCATGCTAAGCTGCTTGCTATAATCATTAGCAAAGTTTGCAGATCAACAGTTTTGCTCTAAAGTGTCTTTAAAAGTTATGAGTCCATCTATATGGAAAAAAAATTGTCCACTGCCCCCTTCGAGGTCATCTCCTTGTGCATGTCTGGAGCGTGGCGGCTGTTTTTAGATCAGGCCCTGGAAGTCCTGTCTGACCACATCCACTCTCCCCATTCAACCTGAATTTTGAGAAGTCAGATATGGCAAACTGAGCAGCTGGTGAGCGAGGGTTGTGTTGGGAGTAGCCAAAAAACTTAAATGTGGGCAGATACATGATGTTTCCTCTAAGGTATCTGGACGTTACAGAAGTTGAGTACAGTCCTGTGAGTGTCAAAAAATAGTTCTTCCCATTCATGCTCTTGACCTGTTGTACTATCTTCAGACTTAGACACTGTGGGCACTTCCACTGAAAATTGCTGGGGTTTTATTTCTTCTGATTTTGAGAAGAAGAACAAGCTGTCATCAGCAGTTTTCCTCCTCAATGTGAAGGTTAGGTCAAGAGAACTTGATCTTTGCTTTCTGTCCAAATTTGAGGTCCATGGGGAAATAACAGAAGAGGGACGTGCAAGAACGGGACCTCCAGGGAACTATCTAAAAATAAGTTAGTGGTGGAAGCAGTACAGACCTGCACAAGGAGCGCAGAACCGCACTGGAAGGATCAATTATCATGTAAAAGTGTTCATTGTGGATGCCGTGATACGGTAACAGGCTGCCACCCGTGCCGTAACCTGTAGGTGTCCCAGTGCTTTGGTTCAGTGTAGTGCAAAAAATAGAGGTGGCAGCAAACGGTTGGCATGCGTACCTCAGAAAACAATTGAGAAGACCTTTGTCTCTTAAACTTCTGACAGCATTTCCACATCTCAGTGCAAACCAGCTTTTTACATTTCAGGAATCTCAGCACAGCCTCTGAAGTAGGGATGTTTTCTTATGAGAGCACTGTACGTCACTTCTTTTGACACTGCAGATATCTGACGGTTTCATCTTTCATAACCCTCAAAAACCCATAACCCTGCAGTCTTTTGATGAAGTGGGCCAGAGGAAGTTATCTAAATTAGACATTCAGCACCAATGCAAAATGAACGAGGGACCCTGCACCTTCTGAAGCTTCGGGTGACTTGCAAGAACTGTGATAAAATTTGCCTCCACTTGTGCTTCTGCAGAACAAGGAATTGTACATTACTGTGGATTTTTTTTTTAACTGTCTTTTTGCTGTTTATGATGTATTCCTCCTTCATAATGACACACCCTTAGTTACCTGGTGAATCCTTTGCTTTTTTAAACCACAGTCAGGTCAAATTTAGAATTATCCCCCCAGCCGTTTGAGTGATTCAGGACTGTGTGTCATCTGCAGCTTGTTTTCTACAGTAAGGCCGAGAAAGGTTCCAGTGTTATTAGCATACAAGCTTACCTTTGTTCCCACGCATGCTTGCATTTATTCCGTGTCAAATCGATGCAATGTGACGTGTGGTTATTGTAGCAAGAGGAAACGCATGAGGTCTCCTTTGCTTACCTCCATCTCTGTAGCTTTAATACAATGAGCAGCAGTGCAGTGGTGCAAACTTTGAGCTTTAGATGATGTTCGTAGGCACACATCTTTTAGCGAGAGGGACGGTGTGAATTATTCAGCAGCACAAGATGTCATCTCCTCTTCCACTTACTGCTTTCTTTCTTCTCCGTCTGCCATTTATTCCTTTTCCTCCACCTATCTTTCCTGTTCTTCCTCCTGCTCTTCTTTTCTTTCATGTCCAAGGTCTTTCAAAACTTCAAAGAAGGAAGATTTATCCACATGAATTCAATCTACAAATGATTTTATGATTCTTCTGACAATAAAACCTTAATTTATGTTGTAACGTTAGATGTCAGGCGTTAAACTGGCACTAAAGAGGACTTAAGTGGAAGGCAGACGAATTCCCTTCAGCGTGCTCGGTGTGTTCACAGTCTTCCTGTTGAGTTACCTTGCAGGCCTGAAGGAAGTTAACAAACACTGACTTTGACTGTATCCGAGCGCTCGCTCTGGCTGAGCGCCACGCACTGCTTAGCGAGGATCTCAAATTGAACCTAATCGGTGCTCCAGTCACCGTGTTTAAATGGTCTTTTTGCCAGGTTAATGGGATTTCCGCTGAAAGGTCTGCGCTCGACGTCTAAAGTGGTCCAGACAATCGCAATGAGCTCTGAGTCAAGTGTGATTAACCCGCTGACCCGCCTGTAACCATCGCGCCTCTGCTCCCTCTCAGCGCCACTGGAACTGTGTTCAAGTCAAGTCAGATTTACTTATTAGGATGTAAACAAGGGCGCAGTGGAACAAAGAGCGATGAGAACATCAGATAAGAGAACTTTATCCCAGGCTTCAGGCCACAAGGCTACAGGGCCTGTTATTTTTCAAAAGTACTCTTTTTATTCTCACACCTTCAGTTCAGGCAAATGTCGTTTGGATGAAAGTCTTGACACCCAGCAGCTCTTGGCAACGCCTCCGAGCAGCTATTTTGAAGCCCCTATCTAAATCATTGTGGACAGATGGCTAACTTTAATTTCAAAGGTCAGAAAATCAGATCTGAATTCTGGGGGAAAGATTAAAGTTTTATCAGGCTTACCCCCAAAAAAGCACCACCACCCCCCAACAAGTTATACTTCTGCTGTGTACATGTGTACACAAAATTACAGCTTTATTAATGGCTCAATCAATTAATAAATACCATGCTAATTCATGTTATGGATACAGTCACCCAAGGCATTAGCCATTATTGAGGTCATGAGTTCTTCCTCAAAGATTTTGATCTCACAAGTCTGGTAATTAAATATCAGTTATTACTTCTCCTTCTTCTTTTGGCTGCTCCCTTTAGGGGTCACCACGGTGGACCATCTGCCTCTATCTCTCCCTAGCATCCGCCTCTGTCACACCAACTCTCTGCATGTCTTCCTTCACTACATTCATGAATCTGTCCAATATCTCTACGATCCCTCGTCTGCACCTGTCCAAACCATCTCAGCCCTGCTTCTCTAACTTCGTCCGCTCACCCTGAGCTGTGCCTCTGATGTACTGATTTATCACGCCGTCCATTCTGGTCACTCACAGTGAAAATCTTAACATCTTAACATTTCCAGTCCAGTGGACAACAGAGTTGCATAACCCACTGAAAATGAATTTTCTATCTCTTCCAGTTGTGGATCTTCATTGAGTTCAGCATGTGTACCAGTGATCCCTGTGGGCCTAAGGCTCTCTTGCATCTGTGTCATGACATAAAGAGGAGATGTCCCTTAAATGGTCATCTCGGGTACAGGAGCCCCACCCACTTGCTGTTCAAAATCTCTGTTTGTGAGGAGCAGCCAATCAGAGGAATCAGCAAATGCCTTTGAATCATGCAAAGCTACTCTAGTACAAGAGTACAAGAATACAAATAAGGTGCTGGAAAGGAGCTGAATAGGTCCCATTTAAACAAATGTAATGCATGTCAGGAAGTTACTGATTAAGTTCAATGGTGCTCTTGGGTTTGGGTGGCTGAAGGTGTGGTATAGCCAGTCTTTGCAGCTTTTTGGTCAGAACCATGAAAACAAGCCTGAAGTTGTCTTAAACTGGAGCTGACGTTTGAAAACTTCCATCAAAGGAGATGTGGGATCAGTTCTAATTGCTTTTGCTTTTATCTTCCTGTAGCTTATCATCTTATTTGTGATGCCTTCATTCTTGCTGTTTAACATATCATCTATTCTGTTGTCTAACTATCCAGCCCTGATAATGGAGAATTTTTCCGCATTGATCAACACGGAGCTTTTATGGTGGTAATCACCCGTTTGTGTGGGTCAGTGTCTGTAATGATTTCTCTCATCTTCTGCCCCCTGACCTCCATGTAGTATAAATCTTAGCGTGTGAGTGTGTGTGGTGTATTATTAGCCAGTGAACCATCTTCTTACATGTCAGGGAGGCAGAAATGAACAGTGTTACCACCTCTGATGGCTTCCCCTGAATGAGTGTTCACTTCTCTGTGATTCAGTCTGTGACTCGGTGAAGCGTTGCCGCTTCTGCACGCGTGTGAGCACACGTTTGTTTTACCTTTTATTTAACAGACGAAATCTCACTAAATGTGACGCCGTTGTTTTCTGTCTACCATCGAGCGACGCCATCGGTTGTGTGGCAGGCTTCATTAATCTCTGAAATTTAGCGCCTTTATTAAGTCCTGTAACTGTGTTTCATTTAAAAGACTGGTTGATGGAAAAAAAAAAAAGCCCATGAGCTAGGACAAAACAGGCAATCAAAAATGAAAGACAAACTTATTGATCCTTTTTGAGGGGAGCTGGAGATGGATGGTTCAACTTTACCTTTAGATGGAGAGGGCCTGGAGAAAAGTGATCAAAATCATTGTGGTAAATTCTGAAAATGTTCCTGCAATTTGATTCCAGCTGTTGGCTATTAGGAGCAAATATCCGTGGATTTCCGATGCAACTGTATTATTGCGAGTGCCTTTACTTTCCCCTTTGTTGTGAACGCACCATCAGACTGTGCTTGTTTCAGGAGCAAGATATTTGGTGCTTTGTAGATTGTGCCATTGAAGTACATATTTACAGCACTAACTGGATTAATTGAGTAGAAAAGCTTCTGTTCCCCCGTTGTCCAACTAACTAATAAAAGTTGACATATGTACACACATAGAAATGGAGTCCTTCCCATTTCAGGTGCTAATGGGGAGCTTTACTAGCCAGATTTTGTCAGCAATAACCTGCTTTTCTGTCTTTTCCAGAGAGAGTTAAAGAGATCAGGTAATATCCCAGCTCAAAGCCTATAAACCACTTTGTCAGCCAAAAGATAAGACACACCTACTGTTCATGGAAAATTGCCATCATTTGTTTTAATTGAGCACTTTTTGATGTCCCTTCACTTGTCAGTGGATATCTCATTTGGGAGGAAATCTTCACACATTCACTTCAAACGCTCCAGGCAAAGGATTTCCCCTCCCTTTTTGTCAAAAGGAGCTTGCTTTTACAAATTGGGGTTGATTCAGTGACAGCCACAGTATACGTGTGAGAACTAGGTCACATAGTATTTAGAATACTTACTTATCAGCAGTTAAAGACGTTACTCATGCCCACCTAGTGTGTTCGTAAAGTGTTATTCCATCAACTCCTGTAAGTGAAGGGCTTATTTCAAACATTTTTGACCAGCTTAATAAGATGGTGAAAGAAATGAAACATGTTGAGGGTGCCATAAAAAATTTTTCCTTCTGAAAGAACCCTGAAGGGAACTATTTTGCTGATTTCCAGACTCATATTTAAATGTTTGGCCTTTTCTAGAGTACTCATCTTAAACTGGGCCTTGGTGCAGACACTCAATTTATCCCTTCTCTTTAGCGCCCTTTAAACTGCAGGTGGGTGGAGCTTCTATGCCTGATATGACCATATTTGGAATACCTGTTCTCTTTGAGATTATGCAGAGCCAAAGAAAGAAAGTCTGTTTAGGGCATGCGCACTCAAAATGGGTTAGCAACAGTATCAGTGAGCTAGCAGTTTCTAGCAGATGTGAACAAACTGTCGGCATGCTTTTGACCGTCAACGTTTAAAATATCTTCTAGCAAAAATCAGCTGCATAAAAGGTAAGGAATCAATGAGTTCATGTCGATCTGTTGGACAGCTGATACCTTCAGCTTCCTGCTTCCTGTTAACAAGGAAATGATGTACGGATCATGGAGCTTCCTGATTGGGAGCACTAAGTCAAAATTTCTAATTATTAATGTGAAAATTTGAGATACATAACTCAAAACTCAAAATTTGGGTTTTTTTTTTCTCAAAGTTTCTAGTTGTTTTCTCAAAATTTCGAGCTACAAAGTCTAGATTTCAAGTTAATAACTTGAAATTTTGAGTTATGGATGGTGATTTTTTTTTTTTTGTGGCGGAAACAAGCTTCCATTAAAATGTGAGCTTCTGAATCGCGTGCAAAGTACAGGCAACTGCAGCAACGTGCTAGCAACCAAATCAATAGCAAGGTTTGCAGTGTAGCATCAACTTACACTCCAGACAATCAAGGGAAAAAACTTAAAATAAATTGATGTTAAATGTATGAAAATGTATTACTGCATATTATGTTTACGCATCATTAAAATATGAGAAAATAACATCTGAAAAACAAATAAATTGCGACTTAAAAGTGTGGCGGATTGTGCCGCGTATTATGAATGATGCTCGCTGTTCTAACACACATCTCAATAAAACTTAAAATCTAGAATGATAAAACAATGCAATGCAAACATCCATCCATCCATTTTCTTCCACTTATCTGGGGCCAGGTTACAGGCTGCAGCCTGAGATGTCCCTCTCCCTCAGCCTCCTCCTCCTCCAGCTTACTCCGTGGGTCTTGAAAGACCTGGTAAGTGGTCAATGTTGTTACCAGTGTTTATGCTTGTACAGGTGCATTACGTATATTAATTTTGGTCTTGTCCCGGTGTTTTACATGCGATGCTGGCCGACATAAACATGAAATGCTGGGCCTTTTTTCCTCCTGGGTCCTACTCTTTGCTGTGGTCAGTATTTTTTAAGGTGCAAATGCATTTGTCCCTCTAGTTTATTAGCTTCCTTGTGCAAACTTGGTGGAAGTAGCTGGAAATGCACAGAAGGAAATGACGGTGTTTCCCGGGAGGTGCGCTTCAGGTTACGTTGTAAAACTTTAATTTTTTAGTTTTTTCTTTCTTTTTTTATTTTGCCATAATTGCCAAAGAGTGTATTAGTTTTTATTAATTACGTTGACAGTTTATGTTTTCCAATTTTTATTACATTTTTGTATTATACTTTCTGAACACTCTACCTGAAAAAAGTTTTAATTTGTTCTTGAATGATTATTTTGTACACTTTATTTAAGAAAAAGAAAATTGTTTTGTTGCTGTTCTGTTGTTTCAGAACAAAAACTTTTATTTTGATAAAGTATCTTCTATTTACCTATAAACTTTGCCCAGTTCTATTCTCGTTTTTAACTAATTAATGATCCAAAGTAAAAAAAAAAAAAAAGAAAAAGAAAAAAAATCACCAAACACTTAAACTTCATGAAAATTCTTCATAATTATTAAAAAGTATTGATATCGGTATCAGTATCGGCGATACTGGTTCTGTATTTACTTGGTATCGATTAATACCAAATCTTGCAGTATGGCACACCACTAAGGGCCACGCAGATGATAACAAAAGGCGGGAAACTTGGATGAAGACAGGTAGTGAAAACATGAGGAACAGGTAAGGTGGAAGTCACCAAAAAGTAATCTAACTGTTCAGGTTCAAGGATTCGCATTGTCACATTTTTCTTTGATAGTCAGCTCGACTTTAATAATATATATTGTCGGCAGCATGCATCACCAAGACGGGAAAACCCGTTGTATTTCAAAACTATGACTATGTTCCCCCATACACAGATATTTGTTAAAACAGGGATTCGTTATAACAAAAAAAAAATCTCCATCCACATGAAAACACAAAACGATCTCACACGCTGTCCCGTGCACGCCAAAGCAACAAGTGGTGATATAATCCTAACCATGAAAAAAGGTTGGCCAATCAAAAGCGCACAAACAACGACATGGCGCACAGTCTAATGTCATAAAAGGTGATGAAAGCACACTGCTTTGATGGTGTGTGATAAAATTTCTTATTTTCTTTGTCCACATCTGAACGCTGAAACTGAGTTTTGGATATTTTCAGGTTGGCAGGAGTTTTCCCAAAGCTCTGTGTTCAACGATCCCAAATATTGTTGACGTGTGGATGGATAGAAAAAGTTACTTTCACCAAAATACCCGTGTACGTCACCCATGACATTACAATCCTTTGGTGTTGTGTTCTTTAATTCTTGGTTTATATTCTTGAGCTCGGGTTGCTCTTTCCATTGCCAGGATTCGTAGTTTGAATTCTTGTGTTTTGAGGGGTGGATTTTTGTGTCTTAATGTTAAGAGACTCTCTTTGTGTTTTTCTTGGAATGCTTTTCAGTTTTTGTCTTTCGGTTGTTCCTCCCCGGTGTTTTCTCGTCATCATGTTTTCACGTGAGTTGCCTGATCTTTCTTTAGTGTTGAGTGGTTTTTAGTTTGGGTTAGTTTCTGGTTTACTTAGAAAGTTTGACATCTCTTGTGCCTTCTTCCTGATTCCCTCTATAGATTTTTGTTGGTTCCCATTCAGGACTTGATCCTGGATTTTACCAGCACCTTAATTAAAGGTTTGTTTTTTTATTTGCCTTTGAGTCCTTTAATAACGTCCTATTCTCTGCACATCTTAACAAACAAACCAATTTGTTTTTAATTGACATATTTTAAATTAATAAAACATGAAAAAATAACGGCCATGTTTACAAATCTATGGCATGTATGACCCAGTCCTTCAACTTTTTTTTTTTTGCACTTTAAAAAGTGTAAAATATTACTATTGTGTACATAGACATTCATGAATTTGTGAAACCAGACAAATCAAAAATTATGTCCAGGGAAATGCATCAGGAAACACTAATAAGTCATAGCAAAAGGAAGGTGAAGTTTACTGAATGTGAAACTCAGGCAGAAAATAACAAATCCGTCAGTTCAGAGTCTAGCAGAGGTTAAAAAAAGGATTTATCTAAACTTGCTGTAATAATACGGTGAGGATACATAATCACTGCACATTCTTGCTTTACAAAAACACCAGTTTATGTGTTGGAAAAGGTATAGGCTTGATTTATTTGTACATATCCTTTGCACATACAGCTCCAGGACTCCCCATTTGAAGCATTAGTATGTTTCTGCTCAGCTGTAGTCCCGAACTGAAGCTGTTTTAA
This sequence comes from Pterophyllum scalare, assembly GCA_024447675.2. Taxonomy (NCBI): domain Eukaryota; kingdom Metazoa; phylum Chordata; class Actinopteri; order Cichliformes; family Cichlidae; genus Pterophyllum; species Pterophyllum scalare. The sequence continues at coordinate 22,962 of JAMQGT020004615.1, forward strand.
TTCTCCACGGCTGAACTCTGCTGAGCAGCTTCGGTATTAAAAGGCATTTCACATAAAACTCCTGAGCCAAGTCTGCTGAAATCACTTACTAATGTTAACGGTTGTGCCTTGGAGTAGCTGACATAATATTTGACGTGAGATGCCAAGTGTGAGAAAGTGTGTGTTTTGTTCTCCTCAGGGTGTGGAGGTATTAAACCAACTGGCTGGACTGGATTGGAGAACCTGTTGACTGACGGGCCAGAGCAGATGCACAGGTATCCACTCCCACACACACACACACACACACACACACACACACTGCAGTGCAGAATGATATTGCCTTTCATGCCTCATTTTCCGATTGTGGACTGTTTCTGGCTTGCCGTTGTGTAGGCTGTAGATAAATTATGGGTGTAGCCAACTTGACATCATCCACCAAAGTGTGAAGTCACATTTTTAAGCTTGTAAAGCTGTACCATATTTGGCCAAGAGAGTAGCATGCTAAGTTATCAGCTCATGTGAGCGCAGATTTCACTCACCAAAACTGGACCACAAATGTCTTGGGCCATCTTTCCCACACCGTGCTACATGTCGGAAAATTCATTAACATTCTCCAAAATATGCCTGTAGGACAAACTCAAGTCACACAGTGACTCAGATTAGCCTAGCAAACAGCTAGCAGCTACAACTTGTGGCCATCAGATTGGCCACGCCACTCATAATGCAGAAAACTTTAAGCCTTTACACAACTTAAACTAACGAGCTGTAAGTAAATTCACCCGCCTTCACGAGGGGCCCTTTTGCAAAGAAAGCAGCACGTGCTGACTCTACTTTTAAATGCATTCTTTTCCATGTGCCGCACATTAACAGTTTGCTGCTGTGTTTAGAAAGGTGATACTTTCCATGTGAAAGGGCCATTAGACTTCAGTCACACAGGCCGCCTCGCAAAGGTGTGTTCCGCAAACGGTTGGCAAGTGGTTGCTGGCTGTCGCCAGGCGAAATTGGTCTAAAATCGTCCTGGGTCTTGCTTTAGTCACTAGCAGATCGCTGCTATCGACTGCAGTCTGTTTTAAAAATGCATGCATCCTAAAACGCTTTAAATATGCAAACCTGTCTGCAAACACTCACTGACTAACCGCTGAACTTGAACAAGTGTTACACAAACTGGAAGTGGAGACCATTCAACAGCAATCAATTTCACAGCAACTGCAAGCAACCACTTGCCAACTGGTCGGTAACGTTTATCCCCTAGCCACCATTAGTTGCCAGGTGGTCACCAAAGGGTCTCTAAATCTCTATAGAGTCCAAACTGGTTTTGTACTTTCTGCTGTAAAGTTGGGCATTTTAACATGGGAGTCTATGGGGCTGACTCACTTTTAGAGCCAGCCTCAAGTGGCTCCTCTGCCTTGGTTTCATTTTTGAGACCTTGAACTTGCTGCTTGTTCCTTCCTTTAACCTCTTATGCATTTCATCCTGTGTCATCAGAATAACGGGACAATATCAGAGCAATTTTCTTCTGCTGTGTCAAAATTTGAACAAACTGAAAATCACATGTGAAGGCCACTCGATTGCCCGTTCGTCCTCCTCCAGGTCTAACACCCTGTCTCGCAGTTTTGGAGAAAGAGATCTGGATCGGCACCCAAAATTTTATTGCTTCGCTTCATGTTTCATGAAATTTGGCCACACAAACAGGCTGATGAATGTCACGGAAAGCACACCTCCGCCTCAGCTTCAGCCCTGGTGGCATTTTTACTTTAAAACGGTTTTGAAAAAAGAGGTTTTGATGCTTTAGATTATGAGCGCCTCGTTATTTCTTATTGAAATGTGTACAAGCATATTTGAAACTGAATATCCATGAAGACCTAAACTGTTCACTTCAGCCCTGGGGTTTTATCCTGAAGTAAGAATGAGCCAAAATGTCATCGCTTACCATGATTACCCATAAAATTCCAGTGCACAAAACCAAGAACACACACACACACACACACACACCATTTCCCAACAGGTGCAGAAGAAGATCAAGTTGCAGCACTTTTTCTTCCTCCCTCCTCCTCTTGTCCTTCCCTCCTCTCTCTTTCTCAAATTAATGCCAGCGAGGACGGCTTTAGAGACATTTCTGACATGCTTGTGTATGTGTGCGAGGGGGTGAGGAGGAAGGAGGGGGGTCGCTAATAACCAGGCAAGGTACACTAATCTCCGATGGCAACATTTGGTTTACCTTAAGCTGGAGGGACAGCTGTATTAAAAGCAGGAATTATCCTAATCAGTTCAAACTCCATCCTCCTCCCTCCCCACCTCCCTGCTTCACCTCTTTGCATATAAAACTTCCACATTAGGCTTAAGAGTACAACGGCTTAGCTGCTGTTCGCCCTACATCTGTCTTCCCTCTGTGACGACCAATCAGAAAGGTGGATGGAGGGATGACGGGAGGGTGAAGAGAGACGGGGGAAAGAAGAAGGTGGATCAAAAAATGAAAGATGGAGAGAGAGAGAGAGAGAGAGAGAGTGGATGTAAGGCAGTACAGGAAAGAGCAAAAGTGAAGGAGAAAGAGGGGAAGAAAGGAAGGGAAAACCAAAAGTTGAGGCTGGGGTGGGGTAGTGGATCTAGTTGTATCTTTTACTTATTTTGCAGTTAAGTGACAGCTATCCTTATAATATCTTTTATTAGGAATTTACATCCAAATTAAATCTCTGTTCATGTGGTAAGTTGTTGCAGATTACATTAAAAAGTTTTGCAACATTTTAAATTAAGTCACCATTGAACTTTCTTGCAGATGAGTTAGTTTCCACTTAAAATAAAGCTTCGCTCTGTTAATTTCTATTGTGTACATCTGCTGCAGTCTGCTGCGAGACTCGGCAGCTTCTTGAAGCAGGGGGTTAAGTTAATGCACGCTCAATTCATGTAAAGCTATCCACCAGCTATAATGCTAACGGCTAATTTTAAAGTAACTCGCAGAAAATAGAGGAAAATAGTCTGCATACGGGAGGAGTGAACACCTACGGTGCTGAGTGATTTAGCCTACCTTAATCAACTGACATAATTGAGCTGAAACATGAATGCAAAAACACATTAGTTTATATATTATTTAGCAAAATTTGCATATTTTATAACTATTAATGAGTCATTTTTCAATTCACTGCGTTTACTACAGCATCCTGTGGTACTTAAGTTGACAACCCTGTTTTGACTTGAGTATTGAAACAGGAGCATTTTAGCTCTGCTTCCCAGTCCCACATTAATGGAGGACAATGGTGCATAATTGCATTATTAAAATTATGTCTTCTCAGGCCATAACTCTAAAAATATGAAGTTTTTAAATAATCCCTATGTCCCCCCAATTCTAATTTGGGGGAATTCCTAACTCTTTATAATTTATTCTGACCTATGTTTAGGTTAAAATGTTGACATTAAATGGTTTTAGGTGTAATTAATTTATCTATGTATTAAAAACTTTCCATTTGAGTAGGATTTTTCGGCGGTTTTATTTGATTTACTTGTTTCGGGTGCAGCAGGAAGCAAGATAAATTAGGCCCTGAACCAGTTTTCTGTGTATGAGGTATGTGTATTTCAGACCTGCTCTGCAAACAGCTTCTATCTGGCTGTTTTTTTTTTTTTTGCCTCTCACCGAGGCCCTCAGCACCATAAATCCGACTGATTACTCCGCACCCCTTTTGCTTGACTGAACCTTCACAATCAGCCATGGCCGCCAACAATGAGGCCCTGATGAATCAAACATCCATGGCATTAGTTTCACCTTGCTGCCCCTTTCCCATGCGCCACCGCCTCTTTGTCAGGCCCCAGTTTGATGGGAAGGACTACTGACACTGGCTGCACCTATTGATAGACAATTCTGTAAAGACAGACCCCAAAAACCCTACCAATCCACAAACGCTCCTCCCTCTTATACACCCACCACTCCTCATTTACCCCCAAAAATAGGCGACAAAACTTGATTTGTGTGCCGCAGCAAAACCCCTGATGTCCGGTTTGTAGGAGGCCTCGTATTTTGTTTTTTTCGGTGTTTTATTGCAGTGTCTCAATATTTGCCAAAGACTTTTATGAAGTACCCCTACTGTGCATAGGGGCAGCATTAAGTGCATTAAAACGGGTATCATGAAGTCTCTAAGTGCTCATAACTTCATAAAATAAACACTGATATGTGTCTTTTCTTGACAGTACACTCCTGATAATAAACAAAGTAGTTTAAGCAATGTAGGCAGTAGGCAATGAAGCAGAAAATTAAATATACCCCATTTCTATCAGGCTAAACTTATACATGCATTCACATAAAGGCTAAACAATTCAATGTTTATAAACCTTAAATCCAGATTTCTTTTCCATCTCTAAACTTCCATCTTTACTAGAGAAAACAATGAAATATTGCAACATTAAAAGTAAATACAAAATTTTACCCAAAACCATACTCGTATACTCACCTAGGTACCCCTATTCAAAGGTTCATTAATGTAAATATCTAATCAGTCACATGTCAGTAACCCAATGTATTTAGGCGATGTAGACATGGTCAAGTCAAGGTTTAAGTGACTCTGAATGTGGCAAGGTTGTTGGTCTGAGTATTTCAGAAACTGCTGATCTACTGGGATTTTTTTCACACAACAATCTCTAGGGTTACCAGAGAACGGTCTGAAAAAGAGAAAATATCCAGCGAGCATCAGCTGTCTGGGTGAAAATGGCTTGCTGGTGTCAGGGGTCAGAGGAGAATGGACAGACTGCTTTGAGATGATAGGAAGGCAAAAGTAACTCAAGTAACCACATATTATTATTTATAGCAGGCCACACCATGTCAGATGGACTCAAAAAACCCTTCATTAACACCTCCCATGTTCAAATGTGTCTATTTGAGCTTATTTTAAACTGAATTAGAACTTTTACAAGTTTTTCAGTTTATTGTTTTCAGAAGTATATCTTACCATTGACACTCCATTTAACAGCTTTTCAGCTAATGAATCTTGGTGAACAGTTTAAAGTCTTTATCCATCATGTTAAACTAATGATTTAATTTGATGGCCAACAAATAATTCATCCATAATCTGTTTATCCTTACTTTTATTCAGTGCTTTCAATTATTAATTGATACAGTTAACTAACAATTTATCTTATCGCCACACTTTTAAAACCTTTCAAACTTATAATTTATACTTTTAGCTAACTATGGCATGCACAGTCTGGGCATGAGCAGGACAACCTGCCCATCACGAGTCTCTTGGGAGAGAATGGTATTGGTTCTGAGTTCTTTAGGGCTCTGGGTGTATTGGGGTTATCTTTGTTGACATGCCTCTGCAACATTGGGTGGAAGTTGGGGACAGTGCCCTTGGACTGGCAAACTGGGGTAGCGGTCCCCCTTTTTAAGCAGGGGGACTGGAGGATATGTCCCAACTTCAGGGTCACACTCCTCAGCCTCCCTGGGAAGTTCTACACCAGGTTACTGTGTTAGAACCTCAGATGCAGGAGGAACAATCAGGTTTTCATTGTCAGTACTGGTCATGGAACATTGGACCAACTCTTTATCTTCTCAAGGATATTTGAGGGTATTTGGGACTTTACCCAACCCGTCTACATGTATTTTGTGGACTTGGTGAAGGTTTTCACTGCATTCTTCGGGTGTGTCCTATGGGGGTGTCATTTGGTTCTGTACATAATTTTTAAGGAGACCTCACCTCTTGAGGTGAAGGATGGAGGGTTGTCTCAGGATCTCATCTCTGTTTCTTTTTGTTGATGATCTAGTTCTGTTGGCCTTATCAAACAGTGGCCTCCTGGTTGCCCTGGGGTGGTTTGCTGCCAAATGTGAAGCAGGGGTGAGAATTGGGACCTTCAAGTCTGGTCATGGATGGCGTGCCCACTCCTCGCCAAGTGGAGGAGTTCTTGTTAACGAGTGAGGGGTGAGTGCCACAGGACACTGACTGATGGATTGGTGCAGCATCTGCAGTGACACTGTGGACGCTGTATTGCTCTGTTGTTGCGAAGAGGCAGAGGTGAGCATGAAAGCAAGGCTATCGATTTACCAGTCGATCTACGTCTCTATCCATGTAGGTAGTGACTGAAAGAATGAGATCCTGGTTATAGTTGGCAGAAATGAGCCTCTTCCAAAGTTTGCCTGGACTCAGCCTAGCAATGGGGTGAGGAGCTTGGTCACCGGAGGGGCTCAGAGTAGAGTCACTACTCCTCCACGTGGAAAGGAGCCATTTGAGTTGATTTAGGCACCTCAGTGGGATAAGTCTTGGACACCATCTAGGTGAGGTGTTTCAGGCACGTCCAGCTGGAAGGAGACCCCGGCTCGGACCCAGGACAGACTCTGTTGGCCATTGTGAGAACGTCTCGTTGTCCTCCAAAAAGAGTTGGCGGAGGTGGCTGGAAGAGGGAGGTCTGTTTAAACTGCAACCCCCACGAGATGAATGGATAGAACGAAGTATTGCAACAATTCATCTTTCACTAAGATTCTGCTATGCTTATACCACCTTATTTTGTGTTTTTTTTTCATAATTTGATCTCTTTAGACTGTATTTAGCTTATATTTAGCCAGACTTCAGATATTTGGTAAACTGTCAGTGCCCAGCTCATATTACCTTGCAAGTTTAAATATTTGTCAGTCATATTTTGCTAACCATTTAATTTGATTATTCATACTAACAACATTTACTAACAGTTTCACTTGTTAGCCATGGTTCCAGATAGACATTTCAACCATTTATTTACTTTTTGACCATTATCTTTGTATTTTAATATTTCATGCATTCTTTTCGGGTGTATATTTCCACAGCTTAGTCGTTACTTTTAGTTTTACTTATAGCTTTACTGACTGTTCAAGTCCACTCAGTTCTTTAGTGAAATTGCTCTTTTTTCAGATTAGTTAAGCTAATCTTTCCACATACCATCTCTTTGGAAATCCTAGTATTATAACACAGGTATGCAACGGCCGAGTGTTATGTTGTAGAAAAAGGGTCAAATATCTTGTTTGTAACACCGGTGTTTCTTCCACCTGGGTTTCCTTCTCAGGGAAAATGAAGTCTTTGCTTGGCGAAAACCTGATTTCAAACAGCAAGTCTTTATTTTCCTCTGCAGCTGGCACAGAGGTGAGTTTCTAGGCAGGTTTAAGTGGTCCTCTGCCTGTTTCTATGGGTTGCCTATACTCTGTGCAGCAGGCAGCTCGGCCATGCTGCGCCATCATATCACTAGCAGAAGATCAAACCCTAAATGTACTGTGAAACTGTTTGGGGCCACTAACAGCTAGCACAGAGCCTGGTGGAAAAGTGAGTGTGCGCGAGGAAGGGACAGAGAGAGAGAGAGAGAGAGTTGCTATAATGCTCAAGGCTTCTTCTAATGAGAGAGAAAGAGAAACGGCGCTCGCTGTGAGCAGCGAAAGCTCATCCAACGTGCTACCCACAATGTTTTATTCATTGAGATATATTTGATTATATTTGAATTTAATTGACATTTGGAGATAAATGAAGAGTTTCGTTCCAAAATGAGACATCCACTATTTAACAAAATTAACACCTCTTCTTAGAAAGTGATGAGTGGCGTGGAAGTGAAATCATATTTAAAGCCTCTTGTTAATTTTATTTATTACCTAAGGATAACTTATCTGAATGATAGCCATTATAGTGATTGTTGAGAATGGGTCAGTCTTTTTAAAATGTGTTATAGACGCAGCAGCATATTTAAAATAAATTCATCCAACTTTACCAAACAATAAGAGCCATTTGCCCATCTCCTTTTACTACTTTTGGCTAAGCTGTATTGTAAACATAAACTAAATGATCAAATATCTTTAAAATGGACTTTTTTAACTTTAATTTCTCGCAGTCATTGAGCTGTTATGCTCAATTTTTCAAGAAATACATGAAATTAAGGAATGATCATTCTGCTCTTAGATAATATGATTTTTCCATATTTTATTACCCCCAGCACTGAAAGTAGCAGTGCTTCGGTAAATGGTATTATAGCTAGGAAACTTGTTGAATTTTTATTAATCAAATTGTGCCTATTGTTGAGTAAAAAAGCAGGAAAGAAAGATATGCAACATTGCTATGGAAGTTACTTTGGTATTGATATAAAATGAAATTTACAATAAACCTAACCGAGTAATTAAGGTTGGTGCCGTAACATAACAAAATAGTTGAGTTTTGGATCCTAAATCTGGCCAAGAAGCAAAGTTTCCAATTTATTTCAATTCAGTTTTATTTATACAGCATCGAATCACAACAGTTGACTCAAGATGCTTTATACTTAAGGTAAAGACCCGACAATAATAGAGAGAAAACCCCAGCAATCAGGCAACCACCTCAGAGCAAGCACTTGGCGACAGTGGGAAGAAAAATCTCTGTTTTAACGGGAAGAGCAGGAAGAAGAACAGGAAGAAACCTACAACAGGGCTGAAGGTGAAAGCTGAAGGCTTTTCAGGGAGCTTTTAGGACAGCCTGATAATAATGAATTACAGTAATCCAGCCTAGAAGTAACAGAAGTAACTCTGGGACAGGATGTTTCTAATTTTAGAAATATTGAACAAATGCAAAAAAGCAGTCCTATATATTTGTTTAATGTGTGCATTGAAGGACATATCCTGATTTCTTAGTGTGACTGGAGGCCAAGGTAATGCCATCCAGAGTAAGTATCTGATTGGACACCATGTTTCTAAGCTTCGTGGGGCCGAGCCCATGAACTTCAGTTTTATCTGAATTTAGAAGCAGGAACCTCAACCTGAATTTTTGTCCAAACAGTAGGCTCAAGCATAGTTTTAGTTCATTTATTTAGATATTAAAAGCATATCAATAACCCACGTGTGGCTCTTGATGTGATATCAGCTTCATAGTGTGGCCCAGTTTGGTGCTGTTGGAGATACGCTGGTTCGAGGTATCTGCATCGCCATGTTCTACATTACTGGTCCTCTAAAGTTACACAGTTCAAAAATGATTGTGTAAGCAGTGATATAGGTAATATAGGAAATGTTTGTACAACAGATAGATCACTATCAAAATATAGTTAATGCTTTGTTTTGTCCTGTAGTCTGTCCTTTGCAGTATGTTTCTTGTGAGGATTCAGAGGCTTTTTTCACTTTGGGCAGAACCAGGCTTGTTATTTGCACCCATTTCCAGATTTTATCCTAAACTAGGCTGAACAAGCCTCGGCTCCTGCTGTGTAAACAGATATATTGATCTTTTAATATCAGAAAACAAGGTAATTTGTCCGAAATATTGCGCTCTGAGCCTTTTAGTTAGAGGCTCACTAATATTTCTTATAGTGCAAATTATATCTGGCATCGTATGTGAAGGAAAGGTCAGCAGGTACATTCCTGGGAGGCTAAACTAGACGGATATTTCAGGATATCTAAAGCCACCTTTGAGCTATCATAACATTATTCTTCAGCACTCGCAGGTGAATTGTGCCCAGCCTACATTACTATTTATTTTCCGGTCTTCCATAATGCATTTGGCAATTCATTCACCATTTATTGTGCTGCACTTTGAATGTTTTCGAAACATTGCCGGAAATATTTAACAATGCTTTTTTTTTTTCTCATTTGATTTGGTATACCGCTTTTCTAACCATATAAATACTGTCTTCATTTCTTCTTCTCTTCCCCTTTCTTTACTGCACCTCTGTAATTTCAGTGTGTGTGGGATAAATCAGTCATGTCTCTCCCTTTCTCTCTGTCTGTCTCTCAGTAATTTCTGTTTCCTTTTCTCCCGTGGAGGCGCTCAGCAGGTCGCTTCAGATCTCCACCGCTCGGGATGGAAAGGAGATAAAACACAGGTAAATGTGCAGGAACGTGCTTGTTTACCCACGCGGTGTGTGCGGGGGCCGCCAACTAGTTAGGAGGTAATATCAGTGTGCGTGCACGTAGGTCGGTCTTTGCAAAGTTTGTCTGTGCGGTGTGGAGCGAGGCTAAGAGCCTTCACGATTCTCTCCATCTACAGTATAAACAAGAGTTTGGTCAGTAACACTGCTAAAATCAGAAACAATGCTAAATAAAGTGCAATACAGCACATTGTTTTTAGTGCTCTTGTAGTTCAGGTTTTACCCGTTTATCAGCTCAAACTGTCAGCTGAACCAGCAGAGAAAAAAGAGGAGCGCCTATGACATCATCAAAGGTGATTTAGGTAACAAACATGGTCTCATGGCAACAATTTAAGTAGTCATAAAAATAAAGGCGGTTTGTTTCCATTACATTCAACACGACCTTGAAAATATCCCTGTTAGATTAATGTTTTGTAAAATTTATGCGTATTTACATGTTGCTTTTCTGCTCTTGCTCACCACTGAAGGACAAGAGTGGGAACGTCTAAACCGACGTAGTCTAAACCTAACCAAGTGGTTTGGCTTTGGCAGATGAACCTTACCTAACGCATTATTTTAGTTTAGTTTATTAAACCTAATAAAAAATTATGAACCTCTTTTTTAGTGTCTAAACCAAAGTGATTGGTTTTAGTGCCTAAATCAGAGGTATTAGTTTAGCTTTGGTAATTAAACCTAATCAAGAGCTTCACAATTGCTATCTAAACTTAAACCAGTGGTTTTGGCAAGTAAACCTAATAAAGTGGTTTGTGATGCATAAATAATAACAATAAATAAATAGTTTGATTTTTAGCACCTAAACCTGACAAATTATTGTAGTCCATCAGACATGTTTCTTCTAACACTTCATTTATTGTTGCGCCATTACAAACTTCTCACAGTGGTAAGTCCAGTGCAGCACCTTTGAACGTGGTGCTGTGAATGAAGACTGCAGCCCAAACAATGTCCACTGAAAAACAATGTGACCGGGCTCCTTTATGGAGAGCCTTTCATGTGTTTAAACACCATAAAGGTCCTGTGTGGAACCCTGTGAAATGGTACTTGGCAGCAGCAAATGGATTGTTGAGGCTTACGTTCGGGGTGCTGTTTTGAACACTTCCTGTTGCATGTGCGCAGACATTTGGAGTTTATCCACGGAATAAAAAAACAAAACAAAACAAAACAAAAATCCCTCTTTGTTCGGGATGATGGCTTCCCTTCAGTCTCAACATGTGTCCGGCCCAGCGAGGCTTAAATCTGCCCACCTGTCCACACACTAATCCTCCCGGCCTTATTACAAAACTGTGCAATTAATTAAAGGCTCAATCGCCGGGATTAGTAACCTACATTCAACCTGATACTCATATCAGTATCTACAGAAATGATGTTTGAAGGGATTTAGGGAGGGAGAAAATGTTGAATTCAAATGTCTCAAATAACATGAAATCCACAAAATGAGTGTGAACAAAAACAAACCAGAGGTGGGTTTCATGCGGCAGGAGCGCCGTTCTCGTTCACAGTGGCATTACAGAGATTAAGATTATCTGTGCTGTATGTTTACAGCATAATGAAGCAGGTCTGATATAATGACCATCAAATCTGGATTAGGTCATTCACAGCAGAGAAGGGAATTTATTCTCGTGATTATTGTGAGCAGGCTGAGCTGCATAACAATCCCGCGCTGGGCTGACGTATGCCTGAACACCACACACGCACACCCACACACACCCACACACATACACCTTTATATACACTCACAGGCCTTTGTAAATAGATTGTTAGATTTTCTCATGAGTGATGAAGACGATCCCAGCGTTGGATTTCTTCCGATTTAACTCGTTCACATGTAGAATATCACGCACATGCACACAGAAGAGGGGAAAAGTGTGTCCGCTTGTGTGTGCGTGTGTGCGTGTGCAGCGCCGTTACAAAAGCAGGTTATGGCGGCACAGAAATGACATGGTGCAACAGATGATGGGCATTATCCCATCAACCTGCTGTTTCTGTACACACTCTGTCCTCTCTATGTTCTCTTTGAAAGGACAGCAGGAGTGTGTGTGTGTGTGTGTGTGTGTGCGGGTGTGTGTGTGCGAGAGAGAGATGGATGAAGGGAGGGAGTCCTTTCACACACATGTACACACAAATACACACATGCGCGCACTCTGCACCTGTCACAAACAGCCTGTCAGAGCAGAAGAAAAGAAAGTTCAGCCATGAGGAAGAGCTGACGGAAAGGGGGCGTTTGTTTAAGCCGATCTGGGGCTTTTAAGGCCATAACTGACTACGTGTGTTGCCAACATTAAAAAAGTTTTTGAATTCATAATTCAGTAGGTCTGGGTAATCAGTCAGATGTTATTTTCAGTTATGAAACATTTCATTGGCTTCCAAAAAAATGATCAAAACAGGATAATCGAGATTTTTTTTTAAAAAAAGGATCATTCTGTGTTGTCCTGCCCTAAAATCATGTATTTATCAGTTTATTTTCAGTCTGCTGATCATTCAAGTGCAAAGTCTCAAAAGTCAGTAAGTAATCAGGTTGAACAAACTGAGCATTCAGGCTCAGCTCCAGCTGATTCTCTTTTACATATCCAAATGGCACATCTCATATAGGATGTACTGTTTAAACTGCAAGCTGCTTTGCAACCCAACTCCACACCAGCCTCTTTTCCTTTCCTTTTAATAAACACCATATCTGTTGCCATTCGTGCCCACTCGTGCTCTTGGCCTTACTGCCAAATGTAAACTGCTGCAGATGGAAATTACACTTTTCTTTTGATTGAATTACTTAGTTGTTTTTTCTTTCTGTGCTAGCCCTGTGCTAGCTGGGATAGGCTCTGGCCCAACTGCAACTCCAAACTGGATAAGTGGGAAAAAATGGATAAACAGTCCTTTTTTTTTAACAGTATTGGTGATTTTTCTTTGGTGGCTCTTGCTAAAAAATTCCTCTAAGCAAGATAGTTGTTTAAAGGGGATCTATTTTGTTCATTCTCAACTCCTCATTTTTATACTTTGACTCCGCTACAGTTTCTTTGCCTGAGTCGCTGTTCAAAATAATCCTTATTTTATCTCACACTGAGCCTTGTTACAGCTTCTTGGTTCATCCTCTATCTGAAACAAATTGCTTTAGCTTCTCTGCCTTTAAGCCAACTGTCTTCTGATTTGCCGCCACTCACAAACAGAAGGTGGGTGGGGCTTCTGTGCTTAAAGCAAGAGCCGGTGACACACATATAACTCAAGATCCAATGGACCAAAGTGCTGCACAGCAAGTAAACAAATATTAACCCAAACAGGTGGAAATAAAGTAATTGATGATAATAACTAATGCTAATGAAAGTAATAAAAATAATAGAAAAAAGACACTTGAGCCCGTGAAATAAGCCTAATCTGAAACTGAAGAGGCCGGTGAGAACAGCTGTGTTTTGAGTCAGGGTTTGAGATCTGAGAATGGGTCTGAGAATGTCCAGTGGGTTTTAAGAACCAATCTTGAATTCAGAATTACAAAGAGCTGCTGATCAGTGGGCCTAAGTGGGTGTCACAGAGTTGTAAAAGATTTGATAGATAACCTAGAGCAAGTCTATGCAAGTACTTAGGCTTCACTCACGCTAGAGGAAAAATAGAACAGCAACCTCCTTTTGACTTGTGAACTTGGTGTTTGCCTGGTGATTGCGTTGCCCTTTTTTTTCTTTTTTTGTGCATTTGGCAACTGATTGCAAGTAGCTGCAGTTGAGAGGTTGAGCATGCAACACCTCTGGGTGACCACTTTCGATCACAGGGCGACTGCACGGGCTGCCTGGGAGGCAACTGTCTCCAAGCAAATTGTGGTCCAGTCACACTCAGACAGATTTGCAAACCTTTGCAAATAATTGTCATCTAATTGATAAATGCACACAGATTGCCAACATGTTGCAATCAATCTGAGTCAGTCAACTTTTCTAGAATGTGTCTTTTTGTAACATGGGACTCAAATCAACTGGTTGCTAACTTGTTTTATTCCGGTTATAATCCTATATAAATGCAAGGTTGTTGTGCATCTGTCATTTTGCTGTTAAATGGCCATCCTGTAGCAACTATGTCACAATTTGTGGAGGAATTTCAGTTTCAGATCTATGAGGTTCTAGCTGGACTGCCGAAGGCAATGGATTTTCATCGATTTACCACAGATTGCATGTGATTGCCAACTTGACAATAGACTGACTCTGTCTTATTACAGTTGTAGCGCCACTGTGACACACCATAGTTGCTTTGAAGATGGCTGCTGACTGCGAGTGTTCACAGACCTGGTCCCCACAACGAGAATGCAAGTTAATTGAATACGATACGGTCTCGGTGATTTTGGTCTTGCTGCGGTCTCCAATCCCCAACCAGTTTTCCAGAATGTGACTGCAGCATTAGACATGATATTAGGGATATCACTGACACTGATGTGTCACCGGCGTCATAAAGACTCAAATGTTAGAAACTGAGTGTTTGGGTTAAAATTTGCCCCTTGAACCTGCACATTAAAAAAATAATTACCCAGAACGTGACCCCAGCTGGTCTTCTGTAGTCATCCATATATTAGAAACTCTCACACTGATTCCAAACAGTCCTTAGTGTCACAACACCAAGTCCAAAGGACGCCCTGAGTGTATCTTTAGGACACCAATGGCTTTGAAATTTTTCAGTTTTGGATGCCATGGGAATAAAGATGGCCTGGAACAGCATGAGCACAGTTGATTTCAGGCTCTCACAGCAGGAGGAGCGATGAGGCTCCTGACTAACGGATAGCCAGGTCTCTGTAAAAGAACAATATCGGACCAGTGTATCAGTAAACACGAGAAGATCTGCATGCATATGGGTGTAAACCTCATGTGTAATGTACCTCACCATAAGGTTAACTTCACTGCCTGTAAATTACCGCCACCCCCCCACCACCACCATCTCCACCACCGGACAATAGGCTCAGCAGTGGCCTGGTGATTGCCTCTTTTCAAATGGAAATGCTGGTTGCCTCTCTTCTGCCTGGTTCCCCTAAGCAGTGTACAAATTACAGTTTACAAGGCATGCAGGAAAAAAAAAAAAAGATGGAGTAGATAGAAAAAAGAAGGTGGGAGGGAGGGTGAGCGAAGCAGAATATCTTTTCTCTTGCTATGTTTTTTTTTTTTTAATTCAGCAAAGTGACATGTAAATTAGCCGTTAAGTGCTCCACTCGGGGACTGTGATCGTGGCCTAATTGTCACAGTCAATTGTGGCCAACAGTCTCTTCAATCTAGGCAGCTTTTGACAACAAGCATGCTAGGATCAAAAGACGAATAATCGACTCCCCTCCCAGCACATACACCAACACACGCACACGTACATACAAAGAGGAATGGTCAGAAGCGAGAGGTGTGAGGGATGCTTTACTCGGCAAGGACAGAAACGTGGAAGGAAGTGGTGAACACAACAGCAATTTGCTTCCTGTGCCAATTTCTATCAACATTTCCCAAAATCCTTTGAGTGTCAAGATAACAAACGCCATGGATGACAATGTTGGAAAGATGGTGCGTCTAAAATGAGCAATGGAGGCATACAGTGCATCCAGCAGACCGTGAACTGACTTTCTCCGAGTTCCTACAGGGCCATAAACTTTAGCAGAGGATGAAACAGATCCGTTTGTCTGAGGCTCTGAAAAACAATGTAAACATCTGAAAGTGCACACGAGCAAACTGCAAACTCTGTGAATCTTATCGAAGGGGCCAAGGGTTCAAAGCTGACTTCTCTGCAAAGTTCTGCCACAGTTGATGGGGAAAAGAAAAACATTCATTTGCTGCAGTTTGGTTTAAAGTTAGCGATCCTCTGGGCAGGCACACTCACACACACACAGTTGTTGTTGTCATTTGGTCGCAGGCAATAAATTGACTGATAGCGAGCTTGGACAGTCGTGGGCGATATTTAGGGAATCAGTTTGTTTTGCTGAATTATTTCTGTGGTTGTCATCGTTGACGATACCAAAACCCTGACCCCTAACTCTTTATTATCAGAATATGTGACTTTTTACTACCACACATCAAATGATTAACATGCTTTCCAAAAGACATAATTTTTCCTCTCTCCAAAGTGTACAGGGTTCGAGTTAGACTTCATGAGGTTAAATAACCCAAAATGTTAAGTGCAGATGCTGTTCCGGGTGTGCTTTAGTCGTGCCTCATATGAGCCTCTAGTATCCTTATTTTCTCAGTCAGAGCCCCCCATTGCTAGTATTTCCAAGTTTCAAAACACCAAGCCAGAGATGGTCAAAATCCTTACATATAGGCTTCAAGATGATGGGACTTTATGAAACAATGTCACGGTCACCATTTAACTCTCATTTAGTATCTTTCTTGTAAAAGTGAAGTTTCAAAGAGTAGGGAGAGTGAAAGTAGATGAGTTTAAATACCTGCTGTCAACCATCCACAGCAATGGACAGCAGACAAGACAGGTGAAGGATGCGGGCAGGGTGGAGTTGGGGGAGACAAGCGTCAGGGATGATTTGTGACAGAAGGCTAGCAGCAAGAGTGAAAGGGAAGCGAGACCTGCTATGATTTATGGTGTGGAGATGGTGGCACTGGCAAAAAGACAGGAGGCTGAGCTGGAGATTTTCATTGGGACGGACAAGATTAGAAATGAGTACTACCTCGAACTACCCAAAATGGAGCTGGACAGTATTTGATGCCAAAGTATGAGACACATGACTGATTTCCCTTTAGTCTTATAATATCTGCCCTTGTTTGAACTGTTGAGAGAACTTAAAGGACTTGGTTAAGTTTAAGAAAAATTTGTGGTTTTAGTTGAATATTTAGAAAGTCAGTTTGGACAGGACGCCCTGATTTCTTCAGCATTTAACCCAAAGTTCAGTTTGCCACTAAAATGTTTCATCAGTCTCAGTTTTCCCATATGAAATGCTGACGAGGTTGAAAGAATCTGTTGCTCTTTCTCACATTCACTATATAAATAGTCTAGTCTAGACAAAGGAACTGCTTGTACAGGGATGATGGTGACCACTCACACCCTGTAAGTTCACCAGTTACCTGCAATGTTCTCACATAGGCTGTATTGGACATCATACGGACTTTGTGGCTTGTTGAAGAGCTCCACCGGGTAATGTTGAGAAAAGTTAAAGGCTGCAGTGCATGTGTGCACGTGGCTTAAGCCTAACACAAGAGGTTGCAAACCTCTCTATCTTCAAAGTCACGGGGTTTTTTTACACTGTGTGTCATACAGAAAAGTAATATTCGTAGAACTAAAAAGTTCTGACAGTCAAGGCAACAATTATATACGATCAATGGCACAAAAGAAGCAGCTCTCATAAGTGTGTGTTGAACCCATACTTCTACCTGTTCACATACAGCTCTTACCCTGCTTCTCATGGTGTTCCAATTCAAAACAGAGCTTATAATCATCACTGCTTGTGCCTTCTACGGCCTTGATTACACAGGCCTAGAGACTTGCCGGCAACCCATTTACAACTTATGGCTTCTAACCAAAAATGTGTATTCCTTGAATGTTTGGTAAGTGGTTGCTGGAGGATGCTGGCTGTCAAAGGGTCAAATCGATCACAAAGAGGATACTGCACCAGAAACCTCCCTGTGATTGCTTTGGTCGCTAGCAAATTGCTGTGGTTGCCCATAGTTTGAATGGAAAATGCAGACTTGTCGGCAAGTGGTACTGAAACTGTGAAAAGTGCAACACAAATGGACATGGAGACCCTTCGCCTTCAAAGGCGAGTATTTGGTGAATGTTTGCCCTCATCGACATCTTCCATATAAACTATGGGTGACTCCGGCAGTCTACCAGCATCCAAGGAGATTTGTGGTGCACTTCTTTTTGACCAGTTATCCCCAAGCATCTGCCAGCAACCTCCAGCAATCACTCACCAATTGGTTGGGGAATATACATTTTTGCCCTAGCAACCTGTGGTTGCAAGGGGGTCACCGTCTGGTCTCTAGGCCTAAGTGACTGAGGCCTAAGTTTCTCTCCCCTTTGAGTCTTTTCCTTTTTCTGTGAGTTGGCTAAGTCACCGATTTCCCTTCATGGAGGCAACACCAGGTCCCTAAAGTGGCCACCATCCAATTCTAGTTGAGAGGATGGTCAGCTGACATTATTGTGCCAATCTGAAGAGAGTACAGCAGCCATCCAAACAGCATGTCTGTATGTAATCTGGCTCCCTGGGCTGTGGCTGTGTCTATTTAATGATGACTAAAATGTTACAGTACCTAAAAGAAAGGCGTACAAGTACAAGAATAACAAAAATAGAATTTTGCGTTAAAGGCCAGTAAATGCACCACAGACCCTTGAAAAATATGAAAACAGAGCATGTTATTGCTAAAAATGTTTATGCTCAAAATCCACTCAGTGTTTGGGTCAAAATCGATTGGTCTGATTTCAGCCAAATGTGTTTACTTTTTAAGATATCTTTGCTAATAAGCAGACAGGGGAAAAGCTTTAAAGGCTGCCATTATTCCACCCAAAACTCATCCACTTCGTACCCAACAAACCTTCATTATGGCAAATCATTCCAGCCTTTTGAATCAATGCTCAAATAATCCAACTATGGTTGGAAAACAGATTATACTAAAGAAAAAGTTTAGGCGCAGCCATGTGTGTTTGTGTGTAGATGTTGCAATATTACATGTGATTGCAGATCTTGTTTTTCTGCCTTTTATCGATATGTTTAGGAACTCGTTTCCTCTCTTGGCAGTGCTTCATCATCTGGCTGAGTGGGAAATCTCCAAGAGTCGGACAAGGTTTCTGCAGATGTAAGTTAGATCTTTTAATTCTATCTGTACGTCCTGAGAGGACGTAAACTCATATACGGAGGCAGATATTAAGAGCACGCCGATGTGCAAATGTCTGTCGAGATTAGAGCTACAACAATTATTCAAATGTTTGATTAATTATTCATCAGAGACACCGTCAATTATTAATTTCGGTGAGTGATAAGTCGTCTCTCCTTTTTTTTTTCTTCATCTCGGAGTGAAAAGTTTTCTTGAGGGATCTATCAGAATCCCAATCAAAACCATTTTATTTGTGAAGTGCAGTAAATGTGCAGGATTTGTTTTGGTGGCAGCAGACAGACGCTGCACTTTACATACTGTCTCTTGGTGTCTCCTTCAAACATACTCAGAACATTTCTGATTGTGGGGTTTTTGCAAGAAATAACTTATATAATTATATCTCTGTTCTCTCTGTTATATGTCTACTTTTTCTCTGCCTTCTTATCTCTTTCTCTATATACATATATATCTATTTCCTAATGCTACATTACTGTGCAAAAGTCTTGAGTGTCCCTTCATTTCTTTATATGTTGCCAGAAAAATGGGAAATATTTGAAGAGTACGTGCAAATATTCACGTTTGTACAATTCTAACAAACTTGAAAGTCAATATTTGGTGTGATCAAAACTGCGTATCAAGACTTTTGCACAGTAATATACATCTGCAGTACATATCATAGACATTTACATAGTTTTTAAAAATACAATTATGCACCTCTATATTAAATGTGAAATATGTGTTGATATTAAGTGACACAAGTTTGACTTTTCTGAAGTTTACCAAAAATCAAATAAGTCCAGGTCTGCTGGGGCTTCGTTACATTTTAAGTAGATTAAACATTAATGCCATGCATGTAAAAAGAGATTGATTCAAAGAATAAGCAAAGAAACATGTTTTAAAAGGCATCACTTGTGTGTGTGGTGGGTCCTAAAATAAAAGTTTTCAGTCTTCATTCCCCGCCGGATGTGTTTTTGAAGCCTTTCCACAGGAGGAAAGGGCACACAGTGTGTTTATCGTCTGTTTTTTTTTTTTTGTTTTTTTTTTTAAAGTGGCTCGGTCGTGGTCATTTGTAGAAGATTCTGCTCGGTTTTCCAGCTAACAAGAACAACATGAAAAATCAATACTTTTTTAGTGTGAGCATTTGTTTCTGCAGCAATCTGCTATGCGCCGATCTTGTTCTCTCTGTGAGCTTTCTTGTCCAGCAGAGAGAGATCAGAAATTCTCGGCAAAAGAGCAGCTTTTTTTTTTTCCCCCCTCCTCGCTGCCTTTCTTCCTTGTGGCGAATATAAACTAAATTCATTTTGCATGTTTGACGAGTTCTCGCAGATCACACGCTCCAGCCTTCGCCTCTCACTCTTTAATTGTCCGTCAATCTCTGGAGTTGTTGTGGCGCTGGGGCTCTTGCGGTGGCTATCACAGAGCCAAACCCCGTCGAGAGATTTCCAGTTTGATGTTGTAGAGCTGGAAGAGCCACAAACAAGTGCAGAGAGGAGCCAGAAGAGGAGATGTGATCTGGGATACTTCTGTCGTGCATTCAAACCCTCTGAACGCCAACAACAACCGTTATTTTAATTGAAAAGAGGCGAAGCTCGCTTTCAGGGCTAAAGCACAAACTGTATGCTGAGGCTTTAACACTCGAGGGGCTGAGCTGCAACCACTTGACAGCTGTTTTGAATTGTAGAAGTGCATTTTCAAAAATGTCCCTCCTTTTTTTTTTTAGACCCACTTTCTGGTCAAACCAGCTTTGTTTGATTTTCTACATGAAGTGGTTATAATTGTATTTACACCAACTCCTTCCACTGCGGGCATGTTGTTCAAACTTTGTCCGTCCTCACAACTTTGTCTAACCCCCGTCTTTCTCCATATTCTCTGAATAAAACATAAGTATAGCAGATTTGAAGTCTTTAGCTGCTTAACTCGACACCTAAATTTCCACCCTGTTGGCAAATCTGAATCATCGTGATGATCACCCAAAGACAATAAAAAAAAAAATTCCCCTCTTACTTAATGTCTGCGAGATGTAAAATGCCCTACACACATGGGGAAAGCAGCACCACCCATCACATGAGGTGGAGCTGGTGTATATTGCTGTCAGACTCTGTGGTTATATCACCGCAACTGAACACTGAGCAGTTGTTGATTGAGACTCTGCAACCGCCCCTTAAACTCTCCATGTTCACACCAGAGGGTAGTTTTTAAGGAACAATACTGGTTAATGCGACAGTGACACTAGGGGCAAGCAGTGGCCGAAGACCGCGGCACGGCCAAAATTATTACGGCCGTGTGCAACGAACTTGCGGTCTTGTTGCCTTTGAAATGGTTGCCTCGAAGATGAGGACAAAGCCAGCAACCACTCACAATCAGTTGCTGTCTTCAGAGTGATCTTTGTTGCATCAAGATGGCAATAGAATGGAAATAAGATGACGTCAGTCTGCTGTCAGTCTGCAATTGAATGGGGTCTAGTTGGCAATTACATGCAGTCTGTGATAACTTTGGAATTAACTGTGATAAATCAGCAAAAATCACACATCTGTCGCTATCTCCATACACAGAAATTCATATTAATTCATATTATTAAGTTGGCAATCATGTGTTATCTGTTTGTGATAATATTTTTTAGAGTATATTTCAAATATGTTGCCGTCTTCATACAGAGAAATTCATATCAACTAGTTAAATTCAGAGTCCAGCCAGGACCTCATAGATCTGAAACAGAAATGCAGAAATTCATCCACAAGTACTTGTGTTTATATAGGAATACAACAAGAATGCAACCAGTTGGCAACCATTTGAGCCGAGTCCCCTACGGCAAAGAGACTGGTCACAGACACGGTTCACTTGTGGGTGGAGACGGACTCAGATTGAATGCAGTGTGTTGGCAATCTGTCTGTGTTTATAAATTTGACAGCAATTATTTGCAGACCTTTACCAATCACTCTGAAAGTGATTGCAGTCTGAATCAGACTATAATTGTTTGGAGACAGGTTGCCTCCCACCAAGCTACCTGTGCAATCGCCTAGCCACTGGCAGAGGGCATTGCATGCTGTCTCTTGGTGTGCGTGATACCAATAACTTTAACCATAAGCAGCAACCTGGTAGATGTAAAACTTTGCGCAGCTAGGGAGAGAACTTTTCCAAGGACCTGCTGATCATCCTAATATCAACATTCTTCTAGTAGCAGGAAAGATTTGTTGGTTTTCATCACATCACATCAAATTTTAATGTGATGTGTCACAGTCATATAAATAGTTTCTGCTGGTCCAAAGCCAGCGACAGTCTGCTTCAGATGCATTCACACTTCTAGTAATAGCGGTGATACTGGTTTATTCACAGCTGCTGCATGGATAGAGCATGCAAGAGCATCCTGGTATAAATTCACCGAACTCTGTGCTGTCCACACATGGGCTCAAATAGACATCTCACCGACTTTGTACTAGGGAGCTAATGTCTGGGTCTGGGTCGGACATTTTTATTCTGTCACGAACCTGTGTGTGGGGAAGAAAAAGTTTGAGAGACTGTTCTTCATTTAGATAAATAAACACAAATTCTGGACTCTAACTTTCTGTAGGAAAAGTTTAACTCATTCCTGATATGGGAGCTCAGTTTTCTGAAGCTAAAAAGCACATATTCTCATGCGCGGTTAGGGGTTAGGATTAGGTTTACGCCTAACATGAGTTGTTTAAAGAGTGAAGTCAAAAATCTGCCGCTTTTATATTGTCCAGCAGGGGGCGACTCCTCTGGTTACAAATAGATGTCCAGTTTGTAGAGACGTCTGAGGAAACAGCCCTACTTCTCTGATTTACAACCATAATACTTTTCTGACTAGTTTATATGGTAATACTGCAACAGCAAAAAATGCGGAATAAAGTAAATAAAGTAGTCCAACAGTGGCCATCTTTTTTATACAGTCTATGACTTTCATTTGTAAGTGTTTTTTATTTGTAAAATCACACATACTAATAATAGTAGTTTTTGGAGGACTCGTCTTTGCTGTACAGAATTGAACTGTAATTATATTAATGTGACATGTGCATCAGATCTGTACTGATGCTGCTGCATTATAACCCTGAAATTCATCTGAATCTCTCATTTCTCCCCGGAGAGCGTCGGCTTCCCATGCTGAACAGAGTTCTTTGTAAGGCTGTTTTCTGCTCTGATATCATGAACCAAACTACAAGGGAAACGCTGAATCATTGTTTTGTTTGGAAAAGTGTCAGAGTTGTTTGTGCCAACAATTATAGTATTAAGTGCTGCTGGCACGAAACAGCAGTTTTTCAGTAGCTTCAAGCCAAAGACATCAGTGCCGGGATCATCCTCAGCTTGACCTTTGACCTCCGCTGTGTCGGTCGTGCGTAGTCCCAGGTAGCAGCAAAAAGTTTTGCCCAAATCAGGGCCGCATTTGGCGTCGACTGACGGCGTTGGCTCAGCCTCGGCTCCACTTTATGTGGGCTGGATGTTGGGTGTGTCGTGATGCTAATTGAGGCGCAGGTGCTTAAAGGAGCCCAGATTTGTCACGAATCTGTCTGCTAGCTGGCATATTCAACCTAATCAAAAGTCACATCAAATATTTTCTCCCTCTGTCTCTCTCTTTGATGTCTCATCAGCAATGAAACTCCTCCCGGTGAACAAAATGAGGCACATCTCCACCTCACCGCCATCCTCCATGAGGATGATTCTGCAGCTCTCGTGCTGCAGATCTGAGAGGCACAGGTAAGTTTTTGATAACAAATACATGCAAATGCATCACTGTCATGCCAGAGGCTTTTATTTCCCCTTAAACGAAGCCTTAAATTAAACCATCAGAGAGCAGTGAGCACAAATGACCACGATGAGTATTTCTCATACTGTAATGGGTTTGGTCGAGCTGCTGCTGCTGCTGCTGCTGCTGCTGGACTGGGCATAGATTCATCACCGCCGCGTCACGTGAGTCTCACAGATCTAAATTAGGCCAATAATCAGGGACGCCTGGCGGCAGAGTTGTTGAATGCACAACATGCACATGCAACAGTCCCGAGGCGTGTTCTGCAATGGCATCCCTCTCTCGCTCTGACTGCCTCTTGTCTTATTTCACCACGCACCAAAAACCGGAGCCCACAAGACGACATTAATCCCTGCAAATTTATCTGTAGCGTGTTGTGGGCCTCGTTAATAAATATCACATACCGACGGCATCAGATGGTCAGCGGTATCGGCTCCAGAGGGGAGACTGGGTATGGCTGTAGCACGGGGAGAGTTGTTACACAACCGGCTGCACCAGTTGGGGACGAGATGGGAGCCATTTAAGGCTGGAAACAGGTGGATGTAGATCCTGGGGGGAAGAATGATTTTCAACACTAATTTTTCTTCATTATTTACGCTATAACACATTAAATGATGTGATTTATACCAGAGTAAATGGCAGTTTCTCAGGCAGAAAGAGGGGTGGAGCAGGTTGTGCAATATTCTGACTTGAAGACAGAATCAGTTATTTTATTATCAGTTGCAGTACTTTATTCTTTGATGCATAATTGCATGCGCAGTATTTATGGTACTTATTACAGCCGCGGTGTGAAAGGTGATTTTGGTTCCTCTCTGCCTGTTTAGGGTGGGAAGACGTGAGTGCACACTGTTACTGTTCACCCACAGCCAGACAGGCTGCAGAACACCACCCAATACGAAATCAGGAAACTTCCAGGGGGCAGAGCTGGTCCTCTACTAATCGGAGAGGGTTGGTGGTTCGATCCCAGACTCCTCTAGGAGTTGCTGGAGAGTCCTTGGGCAAAATACTGAAGCCCAAATTGCTCCTGATGCATCCATCTGTGTGTGTTAGAGTAGAAATAAATGGAAGTACATTTACAATTTAATATTGTCAACAAAAACAGAGCAAAATCACATGCAAACCATTAAAAAATCTTTATTGATTGGACAGATGGAAGCCAGGTGAGAGATATATTACACCTTTATATCCAGGTGAGACAGATTGCAGATTCACACCCCCTGTACAAAGGTTAAAAAAGCCAAAAAACAGGAAACTTCAGCTGCGAATGTCCGAACGTATTTAACTGTAAATTTGTTAGCCGGTGGAAACCAGGAGAAAGGGAATCTCTGAAGGCTTTGTATTCGACCTTCTTTTAGAGCAGGTAATTTGCACTATTAACTGAATATAACACATAATATCAAACACCCTCCCAGTCACAGATTCCTCTCTGACTCCAGTAAAGCCCCACCCCCACCCCCGAAGCACAGCACATATCTTTGGCCTCTGATTTGGCTTCTTACTGCTAAGTTTTCGACCCCTCTCTGTTACCGGTAAATAATGCTCATCGTGTGTTTGACACGAGCCCGCGAGGTGCGGCGGTTTGATTTGGTGTTGTTCGTAGCAAACGAACGTGTGAAATGTTTGAGGAGCGGTGCTCAGACCGAGCTGAAGCATGCAGCCCTGCCCGCTCCCCTCTGCGTGCAAACTGGGAGATTTTAAAAAAAAAACACTGCAGAAATTTTTATTTCATAACGTGAAAAAACACCCCATAAAAGTCAGCTGCTTTGACCTCTGACCTCCTCCATTCGCTGCCTGTAATCTTTAAGTTTCATCCTGTGCACGACCGTCAGCTGATGCATGTTTATTATTATTAATGCTGAGATTTTTTTTTTTTTTTTGAAGGCTGCTGAGACATTTGGTCATGTAACAGCAGCTGACAGCGTGCATACAATCCTAGCAGCGAGTGTAACCCGACTGCTCAATAGTACGTACAAACAGAAGCCGTAATTAGACTGACAGATTCTCCAAATACTGCGAAACATTCCTGCAGCCCCGCTGCACCGCTGTCTTTATGTGTTTACGCTGTCAAAAAAAAAAAAACTAAAAGTGGGCCTTTCTCACACACACACACACACACACACACACACAGACTCGGAGGCTCGGAGAGAAAATTAGGATTATAATCTTAGTAATCAGCAGTCACGCCTGAGGCGGACAGCTGCGGAACTGCAGAGCTCCAATTTAGGTGTTGGACATTAAAAACCATTAAACCCAAGTGAATTTCCCACTTATTGATTTTTCTGGGGCAACGTTTCGACTTCAAGGCGGAGAAAGAAAGAACGACCGAAAGAAAGAAAGAAATGAAGAAAGAAGCGACAGCGGGTAATGTGCTGCAAATTTTCCACATTTTTATTTATTGAAGGAATTACACACACATGAAAACAACAACATAAAACTACAAAAAGTCAAACATACACTGTTATTGTTGCACTTTCATCTGGCAGTTTTGCAGGTAATATTTGCACACGCGCGCACACACACACACACACACACACACACACACACAAAATGAATCATGCATGTGTTGTTTTGAAGACCCCCCCCCCAAAACCTCCCCTCATTGAAACCAATATATTCATTAAGCACAAGGTCCCCCTATAGGTCACACACCGACTGTAATCCGTTTTCACGGTGAATATGTGGCCCCATTGGGGTGGGGGGTGGGGGGTACCACTGAGTGGGGGCACAGTTGGAGCTGTGATTCAAGTGTGTGTGTGTGTGTGTGTGTGTGTGTGTGTGTGTGTGTGTGTGCGAGAAAGAGTGAGGGGGGGGGGGCTATATAGCATGACTGCGTCGTTTACATCCACGCACCGTGGGTAGGAAATTACGTATGACAATAATTCACCCAGAACAGGATCCACTCTGGACCCGGGCAGCAGCGCGGCGAAGCGGGGAGGCGAGGCAGCTTCGCCCATCCTCGCATCCTCCTCTTCCTCCTTTAACGTCACGCTCTTTAATTTTCAAGGAAAAAAAAATGATGGAAATGATTAAAATAATTCCAAAACAACAACAACAACAAAAAAAAGAATTAATTTCCTGTCCGTGCGGAAAACAACAAGGACAATAATAATTTAAAGGGACGGATTTATGTGCAAAAGTGCAGAAAAATGAACTTTTTTTTGCAGCATCTGACGGGGTTTTTGGGGGTGGGGGTGGGGGGTGGAAGGTGCGATGGGGTGGAGGTGATGGAGGGTGTGTGTGGAGTGGTGGTGGTGGTGGTGGGGGGGGTGCATCAACCAGTTCAGCCCCTTGATTGATGATTTAATTAGCCATACAGTGGCGAACTGCAAGAGGACAGGACACAAAATAATACTTTATTTACATAACCAATCAGGGCGCTGCAAAGGTGAGCCTCCTCGCTCGCTCGCTCTCTCACTCTCTCTCTGTGCGCGTGCTGTGTGTGTGTGTGTGTGTGTGTGTGTGTGTGAGAAGAGAGAGAGAGAGAGAGAGAGAGAGTGGTGCAGAGATGGTTGACTTCTCTAATAAATGCGGGATTCATCCTGTTAAGTGGCGTCCAGAAATGGAGAAAAAATCACTCTAATAATCCCGGAATATTCCTCTAATATTCCTGCGGGGACTCGCGCGGGGTGTCCGCTCACTTTACGCTCACTTTATTCGACTTTATTTATTTCTTTTTAATAAAATTATTTTTTTTCTTTTTCCCTACACGCGCTGCAGCTGCCCGGCAGTTGTGCAGCCTCAAGGAAACGATTTTGTCTCCTGCGAACACGCAGAGGTGGGAATATTATCTCTCCCGCGGAGTTGAACTGTGCGCGGAGTTTGCGCGCAGGTGCGTCGCAGGTAATAAAAGCAAAACTGTTCCGATTTGAAGGCACGTTTTTCCCTCCAGAATCCAAACGCAAAACGCCAAACTTGGTCCCAAAATCAGTGAAAAGAAAGAAATAAATAAAAATAAAGCGACATTAATTAATTAAGCTGAGACAAACACGAGAAAACGATCATTTGTAAGGGGGGGGGGGCAGCGCACACTTTGAGCATTTTTCCAACAACAAAAAACAAAAAAACAAAACTGCATTTTACACTAAATGTACTCTTTCTTTTTTCTTTTTTTTGCAGCGTACACAAAAGCCGAACATCCCCGAGTATTTAGCAGCCAATTACAAAAATGAACATATATATATATATATATATATATATATATATATATATATATATATATATATATATATATATATATATATACAACTGCCCCCCCCCGCATCTTCCTCCTGTTTCTGCAGATGAACCTACAAACAAATAACACGTCACATATTCACACACGCATGCACACATACATGTATATATATAAATTAATAATCCTTACATGATTTTTGGCCGGCGTGGACGCGCTCCAAGTCCCCCCCCCCTCCCTCTCCTACAACACAAACACTCACAGGACAAGAGAAGGAAAAAGACAGAAAAAGGGGACAGAAAACACACAGCGTCGCCTGGTCTTTGCTCCGCGTCGAAGCCCGACATAGTTGGTTTCACTCAAAAAAAAAAAAAAGGAGAGAGAGAGAGAGAGGGAGAGTGAGGGAAAGGAGAGAGAGAGAGAGAGGGAGAGAGGGAGGGAAAAAAAAAACTTCAACCCAGAAGATGCTCACGTTTGGCTCTCCTCAATTATCCCCTCCCGTGAAGATAGGTGGCGTGCGTTTCAGGGGGCTTCTCCTCTGTGTTGCACGGCAAAGAAAAGGAGGTGGAAAGAAAAAAAATGTCATTAGAAGAGGCGTAACACGTCAGTCCCTACCCAGGTTTGTTTCCTGGAGTGGGTGTAAGACATCAGTTGTAAACCATACGTAACTGAACCAGTAGGACATA
>JAMQGT020004616.1:0-10671 GCA_024447675.2 Pterophyllum scalare
GTAATTTATTATTTTTTTTAAAGATTTGTGGACAGGTGTCTTTGATTTTTCTTTATTTTGCTTTTTCACACCTTGCCAGTTTCAGGAGGAACTCGCAGGTGTAAAGAGTAACTGTCAGTCATTGCTTTACTTTTCTGAATCCTGCTGGCTTTGGTATTCTCATGACTTTTCACTCAACATCTGCAAGATAGCTGAGCATAAAATTTTAAACAGCAATTGATGATACCTCATTTCACAAATATAGTAACCTACAAAAATACCATGCTTTATTACATTTATACAATTATAGAACTTATTTCAATTACCCTAAATTTCTTATGTATTAATTGCTTAATGTTTAGGCCTACTTTGAAACAGAATGGCTATACAGGCATTTGTGATTCTTACCTGTGTTTGTGCAAATGAATCAAATTAAATACAGCTTACTTTGATAATAAATAAAACATCATATTTTAAAGCCTAATAGCTTTAAAAATGGTTAAAAAACAAAGAATCTGCTCATGTTCTGGTAAATTCTGTTTTCCTCTGTGACTTTCTTTGGGTTTAGATTGCATAGCTGCGAGACTTAAGGCTAGCCATTTATATAGACTCATCCATGCTAGCCCCCGCTACTGAGGTTCAGCAAAAATAGGTCACAAAAGTAGGCTATGATGCAGATATTAAAAAACTTTTTTAATTCATTGTATAAGTTACACATATTTACAACCAGAAATTTTAAGAGTCAAAATCATACACGCATTCATAAATACAAATTTTGTTCCCATACTAATAGTCATCTAGTTTTTTTTTTTTTTTTTTTTGTCAAAGCCACAGAGTTTTGACTTCTTTATTATTCTAGTTCGTTGTGCCTCCTTCTGTTTTGCCTCGGTCCCTTTGTGGGTCCTAGGTTCTTACACTTGGTTTACTTTGTTAGTGCTCATCTTTCTATTATTTCCTTTGGTTATTTCGTGTTTTACTTTGAAGGTTAGTTTTCTTTTGTGTACAGTGTTGTCTTCCTTGATTCCCAGATTGCTTTCACTTGTATATCCTGTTTGTTTCCTTAGATTAGATTTTGGAGCTTGGTTTTTTTTTTTTGGATAACTGTTTTTCTTCACTCTTTTTTTTGCCACTATATAATATTCAATTACAATCCCTGTTTCAGAAAAGGTGTGATCCTGTATAAAATGTGAATTCAAAGAGAATGCAAGGATTTGTGAATCTCACAAACCCATATTTTATTCACAATAGAACATCGAAGGCATATTAAATGTTTAAACAGCAACATTTTACTATTTGATGAAAAACATCATTTTGCAGAAACATTTTTTTTAAGTTGGGGTGGGGCCAACAAAAGCCTGTAAAAGAAACAGCTGGAGGAACATTTTTCAATTAGGTTAATTGGCAACAGGTCAGTAACATGATTGGGTATAAAAAGAGCGTGTTCAAGAGGCGAGCTTCAGATGCAAAGATGTGCAGAGGTTCACCAATCTGCAAAAAACTGCATCTACATGTTATGGAACAATTTTAGAGTAATGTTCCTCAATGTAAAGACTGCATCTGTGTCATCTGCAGTACATATATTTATTATCAAAAGATTCAGGGAATATGGAGAAATCTTTGTGCACAAGGGACAAGACTAAAAATCCTTTTTTGATGCCTGTGACCTTTAGAGGACCTCAGGTGACACTGCATTAGGAAACAGGGATGTTTCTGTCATAAGAATTACTGCATGGGCTCAGGACAACTTCCAGAAATTGCTGTCTGTGAACATAGTAGGGGTGGATTATATAGCCTCAAAATTATGTAACAGAAAATAAAAAATAAAAAAATTGATTTCTGATGATACAGAAATAGAACATTTTAGTGATGCTTGCAGGCAGCAGCATTTAGGCCGCAAGTAAGGTGGAAGTGCAAGTAAATGAAGGGCATTTTTCCATCCTTTTCCCATGAGCTGCTGTCATTGATGACACACTTTTGAATCTGAAGTGTGAATCTATGAGACAGGAACAAGCAGCACTATAGTGCAATAGTAGTGACAAAGCATTATATCCAGTGACACAGCATAAGTTAAATGTAAGCACAAAAGCCTAGATAGTTTTCTCTGGAAATTTTACGTAAAAGTATAAAGAAACATTTTCTACCTGGGATGTTGTACCTTGGGTCAAGCTGCTTAAAGTCCTGCTTTTCCGCTAAATAACTGCATCCATGATTTCCATCCACCGCTGTCATATGGTGTATAGCTAGTGAGTGCTCCAAGGATTCTCAGTAGAGACATTTTTTAACTTTTGGGTCACATAAAACCAGCTGCTAGTGTGTCCTCCTTCTAGCCTGGTTATACTCAACAATTAGTTTTTACCTCAAGTGGTGAAACACAACTTTTTTCTAACTTTGTCAGGAGTAATTTTCTTTCAGATTTTGCAAAGTATTGTGCTGCTTTGGAAGTTGTTGAAGTAGTCCCTTTTTAAGTACAAAATCTTCATCACAGGCTGACACGTAGCTCTTGCTCTCAGACATGACTGGGCTTGCCATGTTGTTGCACTATACTGTAGGGAACATGAATGCATGGTGTTGCTATAGCAATCATTTCACGACATGACATTTTTCTATCAAAATTTTAAATTTATTGTGGATGATATGATACGGCACAGCCCTAGAACACAGTTGGCTGTGTCATCCATGAATGCAAGTTAAAACTATCTTGCAAATAAGAATCCATATTTGAACATGATCCAGAAAAGCCTGTCTTCTCTCGGGAAATGCTTATTTAAAATATAAAGTGAAAAACTATTCTGTGGTCAAATGTATCAAAATTTAAAATTCTTTTGGAAAAGAAATTTCTACCACTGCTTTCTCTGCTGCCACTTTCTCTGCTTTTTTTCTGCAGCAGCTGTGTTGCTTTCCGTCTGTAACCTTATTTTAACCTTATTTTTTCAGTATTATAGTTTTTTCTTTTGTAAAATCAGCCACTCTGCTGCCAACACATTTACCACTAAACACAATATTTGTGATTGGTCAGATGCTGCCAAAGCCACTCTTTTCATGTAAATGCGCTTGTTGCTAGATTGGGAAAACTCGGATTAACTCATCGGGGAGGTTTTTGTGATTGCATAGCCTCATTGTGAATATTAGGATATGTGAATCCAGATTACAGAAAGATACCCTGAGTATGTTGAACTCACTTCATAGTGTAGGGACCCAGTGCTGTTACTTGTCAGTGTTGGACTGGACAGTTTGCAGGGAAAACCTTGATTATTTCTACTAGAATGTAAATGTAAATGTAAAACAGGAGACTGACAGAGAAAACGAGCCAAGGAATGTCCTGCCTCATGTCTGCTTGCTGTGCTCCTACAATGTCTCACATTACTACAAGTGTTCTTCTCTTTACGTACAAGCTTGAGAAGACTATTTTCAAAGGGTATCTTGGCAAAATGTGGTGTGAAAGCGCTCCATGTTTCTGTGGTTCAGGATCATCAGTGACTCACAACCAAAACAAATCAGTCCACCGAGCTGATGAGCAAGCACTTGCATTTCTAGCACTCCCTGCTTTTCTGCCTTCTCTGATGTTCACTTTAGATTTTTCTCCCTCAGCTCCCCTTCCTCTCCGCTACCAGGGCATTGCCCCTCTTTTTCTCTCTCTTCACTTCTTGGAGTAATCCGTTGTGTTTGTGGATATGTTTCTGGTATGACAGTATCTATTCTATATCTGTTCTTTCTCTCCACATACTGTGGCAATCTCATGATTGGACTGGTTCCATTCAGGCAGAATTATGGATGGATTATGTTAGCTGGATTGTGATGGAGTACACTACGGAGTGCAGTAAGCCGATGCGTTTTCTTCTTATTGCAGTAGTTTAGAGCATTTACTCGAATCAGTTGACCTCTGAGCAGTGTGTATGTTTCATTTCACTGATGCCCCATTAAGCTGTTTGCTTTTATCTCCATTCCAAAATTTTTTTTTTTAACTTGGCGCATCTTCACTAGTTGTCTGCCTCACTAAAGGTCACAACACCATCAGCAACATTACCACAAATACCGGCTAAACAAAAAAATAAATAATTAATCTGACAACCTGTTACCGTGCCTGCCTGTTTGTCGTCACAACGGCCACCAGCCAATCCTTAACAGTGGAGGTGTGGCTTGTACTCGCTGCGTGCCTGCTCTGAGCTCCTTGTGTATATTCTGAATGAAACAGCAAGTGAAGCATTTCCCTGCATGCTGAGCTCTGCTCTGCTCTGCTCACTGCTCTGAGTGTGCGAGTGAAGGGAAATCTGACTTGAGGCTCAGCATAGTGGGAGTCACTCTGTGCCACACCGGGAGTGCCTTTGGGAGAGGCGGGGATTGTTTGCAAGGAAGAGGTTCGTCAAGCAGTGGTTAATGGAGGGAGAGCAAGACAGGAGGAGGCAGAGAGCACTTTTCAGTCCTTCTGAATCTTTCATAAGGGAGATCCTCCAGCATCAAACTGTCTGATGGACTGAGAGAAAGAGTTGGTGTGCATTTAACAGGCACCAACAGTGACAGAGAGCTAGAGGAACACAGGGAAAGGGAGGGGGCACTGGGGCGTGCAAGAGCAGGAGAGACCAGGAGAGAGATGGACAAGCGGTAATGAGAAGGGGATTTCTTCTGTATGTGGCCCAGCTGTAGAAGCTCCTCTGAGAGCCTCTGATGAACAGAAGACCAGCAGGAAAACAGAGGGCATGAGCCACAGAAAAGAGAGAGGGAGAGGGCACGACTGCTGGCTGGCTAATCCCTAAACTCGTGAAGAACGAGGGAAAAGGGGAAGAATTGAAAGCACAGAGTCCAAGCAACAAAAAGGTATGTGTGAGCTGGCCTTTTCCTGAGTGACTGTTTGTGCGTGCTGAGTCTTTCTGCAGGAGTGAAAAACTTCACTGTGTCTGCAAGAGGAGGACAAAATAAACCATACATGACTAGCTAGTGGGACTCCATTTGGACAGAAATTGGCAGAATTCGACAGAGGAGCACAAGTCTGCCTGCAGGGATGTCATCCAACGAGCTGAGTGTTGAGATGGACTCGTGCATTCGGACGTTCAAGGAGCACATGCACCTGGAGCTGGAGCCACCCAAGATGCCAGGTGTGATGGGAGGCAAGAGGGGAGCCACATCCCCGAAGCTGTCCCCTAGAAGTTCCCCGCGCCTCTTCCGCAAGCTGATGGTCAACAAGAGCATCAGGCAGAGGCGACGCTTCACTGTAGCTCATACCTGGTAAGGCCTGTGAATTGGTGGGCAGTAAAAAGTAAGGGGTGAAAGAGGGCTGAGACATGCACAAAGATGAACTGGTAGGGGTTAAGGGAAAATGTGCAGGCTGTGATTGATGTGACAGAGAATTAAAGTGACTGAAGAAAAACTGGAGGAGAAAGAATGCGGATGAGAATAGTATAGTAAAAAGACTTAACAGGATTGCATTGGTGGGAAACTGGGAAGGAATAAGAG
This sequence comes from Pterophyllum scalare, assembly GCA_024447675.2. Lineage (NCBI taxonomy): Eukaryota > Metazoa > Chordata > Actinopteri > Cichliformes > Cichlidae > Pterophyllum > Pterophyllum scalare. The sequence continues at coordinate 5,428 of JAMQGT020004616.1, forward strand.
AGAAATAAGCAGTGAGTGGCTGAGAGAAAACTGAACGAGGGAAAGCCTGAGAGCTGGGGTGTAGCATCAGAGAGGAATTCATTTACGAATAGAGATAAAGGGTTAAACAGCCAGACGGTGACGTGGAGAAAGAGGAAAGGTGGAGTAAAAAACAAAGGTGAGAGGATCCAAGTATAGAGAATGAGGTAGCAGGCAGAACAGCCTGAGTTTTCTAAAAAGGAAACCAATTTTGTGGTAAGTGTGGGGTCAAAAATATATCAGGGTTGGGCTGCTGTGAGATGACTTGTTACTGGGTTACAGGATTACATAATGGACTAAAATCACATTCAGCAGACTCCCCTGTCCTCCATTTTGATGTAGTGTATCTCTGCCCCGTACCTGGGTGAAATTTGTGTGTGTGCAGATCAGTCCCTTTTTTGGATAGCTGCTGTGATATGCAGGGAGTGTTGGGTGTGTTATGCAACCTGGTGATTCTTAACATTTTTTGGCTCACAATCCCAATGAGCAAAGGGATGTCCACACAACACAAGCTCAACACAAAATGCCAAATATATTGGAACATCACACAATACGCAGCATGGCTCCATTTACATTTTGTTATGAAGTTTACACAGATGGCTTTTCTCTTGGTATAATTCCTTAAAAGAAGCCCAGATGTTGGAAGTCTGACTTTCTCAGTTCAACAAGATCACAGAGTCAAAAAAGATGCAGTTGCTTTACTTTCTATAAACCCTATATTTGATATATTTCTATTTTGTGCCCCATCCTCCACCCACACCCTCAGTCTACCTTTTCATTTTGCGGCATTTAGGCACTACAGGAGATGGGAAAGGATGACTTGCTTTGTTATGCAATGTATGGATTAGAGACAAGTAAAAGAGCTGCTGCGATTTGACTGCAAGAGCTCAAGGTGACTCTTTCTCTTTAAATTAGGCAGTGGAAGACGGATGATGTGTTTCTTTTTCCGTGACATTTATGAAGGTGAAAACCATCATCTTCAGAAGAGAGGATTGTCATATACCCTTAAGCACATACCACATGCCGCTGAAATGGGTTACACATTTGACGTAACATGATAAAGCAGGCTTGTCACCGCTTGGGTGGGTCTAAGAAAAAAAATCTGTCGAGGGACATGCAGGAGGAAAAGGAAATAAATCTTGATACCAATCTGTCCCTCTACATTGTAGCTACAAACTGAGATGTTTGCATGGCAGAAAAAAAAGACATAATATGTGTATTTGTGCTGTCCTGTGTGTTTGTGTGTGTGTGTCGTGTTTGTGCAGCATTACTTGTGATCTGTGCAAGAGTATGCACACGTGTGTGCATGCTGAGTGATTTTGAATGCAGATAATGCATTTGTGAATGCAATGGTTGTTTATTCTGCCTCCTGTTGTTGCATGTCTCACTATCTCCTCCCTACACAGCAGCAGGAGAAAGGGGACTCATGCCTGTTTATCTCATCTCTCTCATTGCATAGTATAGAGCAGACAGAGATCAGTGGGGGTTGGGTGGGTACATGGGGCACAACACAAGAAGAAAAACAAGGAGAATGGCTTCATTTAGAAACCATTAAAGATGTCAGTAGTGTCCTTTGACTTGTTTGTTCTCATAAATCCACAGCATATGCGCTGGAGCCAGGGACCTGACAACACCTATAACACTAATTACAGCCATTAACCATCAGTCCAGTCCATTAACAGCAGGTTCATGATAAAGTGTCCTTGGGCAAAACCCAGAGATCTGTCTGCTGTCTTAAATGTTCTAAAAGTTACAGGTGAAAATTTAAAAATAGAAAGGAGAAGATGAAAAAGCAGAGTAGACACAGTGAAAGAGAGCTCTTTGGGGGGGGGGCGAAGAAAACAAAACAAAAAATAACATCAGTCATCTCAAAAGAGGGAGGTGTGGCAATTAGGACAGCAGGGAGGAAAATGCAAGATGAAAATGCCACTTGACAACCAGGACCAGAATAGGACCAGGTGTTTTAGACTTAATTTCATGCTCATTTTCTTTTAATCCCAAACACATTACATGTGAGGATACAATTAATATACACAGCAAGACTACAAGATTAATCATTGCACATTTTGCTTTATCTCATGGCATAAAATGTGCTGTATACTTCACCAGAATATCAATTACATTTTGGCTTGGGGAAAAAAAATCCTCACCTGGAAATCCTTCAGGGCATTACTGTCTACTCAGTCTTTCTAGCCTAATTGTCTGCCCACCTGTTCCAGACCTGGGGGAGGTACTGGGGAGAAAAAAAGATAAATTGGTGAGCTGTATTTCTCAGACCCTTCTAAACGAATAAAAAGAACTGTTATTATGTAATAATACCTATATGTATGTGAGCTCTAAATGTAACACTGCATTAATTATCACTGATGATTAAATTAATATTTTTTTAAAAAACAGATACTAAATGACTTATTTAGGCTGTCAGTTTCTTTTCTACAAATATTTTTGAGCTCAATTAGTTTTCTCAATACTGGAAAAGTAGAAAAAAATTTAAGAATGCAGCTTCACGAAAATGTGGTCGTCAAATGACTGTGTAAAAGAGCTTTGTTGTGGCGGGAACCTCCAGAGAACCTTCACATATGGCTTCATAGCAAATTTCAGCTCATTGTTTAGTTCGTTTACCTTTTCTTTTCAGTGTCTGTGCTCTCGCATCCTTGGTTCTGGATGCAGAAGGCAGCTGTATAATGCCACTGCAGCCACACTACCTGCCCAAACTGGACACAGGTCGAAACAAGCTGGTAAACAACACGGTGGAACAATCTGGGGGCAAAAGAGTCACATGTTTTTCCCTATGAAATAGAGAACAAAAACAGAGCAAATAGAGCTTACAGTTGTAGAGGTTGCAATTGTCAGGTGTTCAGAACAAAGATTCAAAATAGAAGATGGCGTTGCTTCGTAGTCTTATGTATGAATAAGCTGCTGCGTGCCGCATCAACTTGAAATTATGCATTTCTATCACAGACAAACAATAAATAGATGAATATCGTTATTTGAAGGGAAATGTGTTATACCTTATTCCACTAAACCATAGTATTTCCTCAATACAAAGCAGCTTACCTTTCAATGGGCAGCCCATTATTGGGAACCTCTGGCTTGAAAGGGCTTCAGTGTGGGGTTTGTTGCTGGGTTCAGTCTATTATGATCTGACCCCGATGATGTGGGGTGTAGCTTTGGATCAGATAGGAAAATGCACATTTTTTTTTGCAACGTTTGTTCATTTTATCATAGTTTGGGAGACTGATAGAACCATGATGTCCATTTGTCATTTTCTGTTTTTAATCTTTTTCTAGAAATTGCTAGCTAGGGTCTCCTTCCTGATGATATCATGCACACCATGAACAACACCAAGCATGAAGCATCGTCTGACATGGCTCTTAGTCACAAAAAAGGCGGTACTATTATTGTCTAATCTGACAGTGATCATTCATTCATCCATCCATGCATCAATTTTCTTTTGCTTATCCTATTCAAGGTTGTGGGGGGGCTGGAGACTATCCCAGCTCCCATAGGGCAAGAGGCAGGGTACACCTTGGACAGGTTACCAGCCTGTTACAAGACACAGTGGTCATATTAAGAAAATGTTACTGTGTTCTTTGATTTGAATGACTTGTTCTGACTTGTTAGTCAGTCTAAACTGAGTTCATAACAAAAAAAAAAACTAAAAAGGGTCAAATGAATCACTGATTTAGGATGATTGATGCTTGAGGTATAACAGAGGATTTTAACCACATAGAAAAATATGTAATGTCTGTTTCCTTAGATGCTTTTGATTCTTAAACATTTACACTTCACAAGATGAAAAAAGGCTGGCGGTAATTCAGTCAAATCTCAATCTGACTAAGATTATCTAACTAAACAAACATACTTCTGGCATTCCCCTCGTTATTCTCTCCTAGACATAATTTTTTCATGTGTAATGTCTGGGGTTTTAAATAGTGATCACTTATAAATTCCATCCTTCATGGTCGCAGTGTCTGGTACTGTGGTGGACGAGTGGCTGGTGATCTTCTGACCTACTGGCAGCCAGACAATGAATCTTCTGTTTGACCCATTCAGCTGTTTCCCTGTCTCTTTCTCTGTCTCCGTCTTTTACACTCTCTTTGTCTGTCTTTGTGTGCCTTTCCTAAATTTCCCCCATTCTGTCTGCTTTTTCTTTTCCCCACTGCCTGTTTGTTTTTCCCGTGTTTTCTTTTGCCTTTTTCATGCCTGCTTTGGTTTCTATTATGGGCACCCTTCTCTTTCTCTTTTCTTGTCTGTCTTTCTCTCTTTTGCACTCCAAAGCACCACAAGATGTAAATGTTTGATGGCCAGCTGAGGCATATGACCGCTCTGTTTTCCACTCACACAAAAAGCACACTGGGGTGGGGGAGTAAGAAATTGCCATGGGAATCAGGAAAAAGGGATAGAAGGGAAAATGAGAACAAAGAAATTAAAAAGCACCTATTTTTAGCAGAAACTTTAGATTTTTAATTACTCTTGCAAATAAATTAACTATACACGCTTCAGATAAGTGCTAAACAACACCTAATTAATCACACCTACATACATATCTGTGAAACGTATAATATGTAAAACTCTGGTTTACATATTATGACAACAAAGGGAAACACTTCATTTTCTGAGCATGACCTCCTCATATGTGTGATGTCCATAAAATAATTTGTGTGTGTGTGTGTGTGTGTGTGTGTATGTGGAGGGAAGATGTAGAAAGAGAGATAACCAGAAAAACAGACAGCGTCAGCCACATTAAAAAAAAACAACTAGAGGTTGCCCAACACTGTGGGTTATTTACCTTAGCGTAAATGTCAACCCAAATGCTCATCTTGCAGCTCTGTTCTATCCAGGAGCCCGTCTGCTATTGATTTGTTTCTTTCTCTTCTTGCTCTGTGACTCACCCAAAATCATCTTTACATGAACGTCAAGAAAGGCTTGACGTGAGTATTGTTGTTGCTGTAGCCAGCGTGTTCACGCCAACTGCTCATTTGAGTAAGAGACAGGGGGACAGATGGAGAGACAAAAGAGAAACCGTTTCATTACAGAGCTAATAGCAGAGCAAATGTTTTATCAGATCTTTTCAGATATTTTAACCGTTCCTGTGTTAACGTGGTAAGAAACCTTATGCAGCATGTTCACGTTTGCATGTGTGAATTTTGGCAGCTTTGTGAACTGTTACCCTTGTGGCTTCTTTCATGTAGCCTTTGCCAAGATTTTAAATCAATCAATCAC
>JAMQGT020004618.1:0-21003 GCA_024447675.2 Pterophyllum scalare
GCTGTGTTAGTCTGCTTCGACTCAGAGTACGTATTGCTGCTTGTACTCTCAGACAACAGCCAGGGGGCGCCACAGCACCAAAAATAATAAAAAAAGGACAACACCCCATCTACCTGTTGCACTCGCCAGAGAGCGAGGTTGAGTTCTGGGAGAGGGGTGTGACCAGATAAGCCTAAGCGCAGGCCTCTCTTCTGGTTAATGAAGCTGCAGCAAGCAGGGCTCAGTCGTCACTGTCAGACAGGGTCTCGTATTGCTCCGACAGCAAAGACTGCCACTCTCGCCGCTGGCCCGGAGCTCCAGCAGGGTTCTGCTGCAGCTGCTGCTGCTGGCTCTGTATGGAGGGTGAGGCTATGGAGGTGGGTGGCGTGTTGCTCAATATGCGCATAGTCAGTGGGTTGTAGGGGAACTGCATGGGTCCTACAGAAAGAGGAAGACAACAAGAGTGGGAAAATGCGGATGAAATGGTTCCAGGGTCTGATTCCAGGGAGCAGGTTCAACAAACTTTGAGTCTAACCGTAAACTTTGTGTTGAGTAACTCTGAGTTTGGCAATTCTGGGTTTTTGGTTCCCAGAAAGGCTGATCAGTTAGTTCAATCAACTCTATCCACCCTGGGTTCAGTTACTGTTAGGCTAACAGTAACTGAGTAAAACTCAGAGTTCATAGTAACTGTTTTACATTTAACACAAAAAAATGCAGGGCAGCTTTCAAGTTGTAAAGTTTGATCAGTAAAGACAAACATGTTATAAGAAATAGAAGCATGCACAGCTAGATTTTAGTTACTTCAATATAACTTTGGAAGGACAAGCCATTTTAAATTCAAATCATATCAGGACAAAATAAACCACCATGAATCCAAAATGGATCCAGACGGGAGGAGCTGAGAAATGTCCAGAAGTGAAATGGATCCAGATCTGTGACACGGTTTGCTTATCTGTTTGATGCGTTATGGACCCACTGAGACTGATTTAGGTGGAAACTATGTCGAGGTTCAGACTTTGAATTTCATACACTATCCCTCAAAATGTTGTTTGCCATCATTTAATGACTGAATCTCAAACTGTGAACAAATTTCAGCATGAAATGTAGTCAGAACATCAGAGTATAATACATTTAGTTCTATTTCAGCCTCGAATATTCACATAATTTCCAAGATCCCATCTGTAACAGATATTTTTAGTGTGAGATTACAACATGACAAATGACTGGACAGTGCACCTGTGGACGAGGGTCGGTCATCCCAGCTCCACTGGGGTTGGGCTTGTCTGTGATAATCTCCCTCAGAGTGGACGGAGGACACTGATGAGGGGCGCTCTCCTCCACCGTAGACCTGACCCAGGTTAGGAGACTTGGATTTCCGGCTATTTGCTTTGCCCTGCTTCTGCTTACCTGAATTCAAACAGGCAGAGTGTGTAAATTAAAAACATGTTCCACATAAGATCCCTTCAGAATAAGCACAACTCGTGTTGACTGCACACATTTCTTTTTGGGATTGATGCTTACCCATACTGGGAGATGGAGTAGCCTCCTGTCGAGGATCACCGCCAGCGTTTGATGCTATTCCACCCTGTTGCTCCTCCTGTCTGTCCTCCAAGTTGCCCATCAAGGCCTTGCGGATGATGTCCTCCAGACCCAGATTACTGGCTGGGTCACTAAAGGAGTGATTCCTGGGGTTGATGCTGCCTACAAATCATAACACACACACACACACAAAAAAAAAAAAAGCTACAATGAGAGATGAAATCAGCTTAAATAAGTGTGAAGTATCTGAACGAGACATGCTGCTACTTACTGGAGCTGGTAACAGCAGGCAGGTTAAAAATCTCTGTTCCTGGTTGTGCGTTTCCTGCGAGACAATTATTATTGGTGAAACAAAACCAGTTTAGAAGAAACTGAGTTCAAAATGATTTAATAAGTCACATGCATCAAGTGTTAGAAGAATCAGAAGGATTTAGGTCAACACAAAGGATAAGAGAAGACCCACTTACCAACATCAGAATCACCGACACCAGAGGTGGAGTTCAACTTACGAAAGATCTCCTGCTTCTTCGATTTCACCATCGGTGAGGTGTTCTCCAGCTTGGTGAAGAAGGCAGGCAGATAGCTAACACTTCCTGGGGACCGCGAGTCGCTCCTTGAACCACACAAAGAACAAAGAGTCAAATTATTACTACGCAGTTTCACTGCACTTCAAACAGTTTGGATGCTGGCACCCAGACAGGACCCCGGTTAACAGACAGGTCTCAAATATCAGGGTTCAAACATCAATCTAACTGCTAACTATAGCAGTGAAATTTCAGTATATTTCACTCCACGTGCAGTACAGTGGACACAAGTGGATGTCTGTCACCCTCTACATTTTATTGAAATTAATGCTACCATCACAAGAGCTTCAGTATTACGACAATTTGAATATAAACATCAAAACTGAATCTGAATTGATTTTTAAGTGTTGTACTGTCTTCCAATTATCCACCAAAGAAGCTGAGGACCTCCACTACCTGATCTCTGAGCTGTCACCCTCTCGTCTCTGGGGTGGAGGTCCGCCAGACTCCTGTTTGTCCATGCCTTGGTAGCTCTGTGGTGGAGAGATGGGTTCATAGTTCTCCATTGGCCTGCCTCCTCGCTCTGGAGACTTGCCGGGCCTGAAGAGGCGGGGGGAGACCAAATTTTAGTTTGACGGCAGATAATAAATTAGACCCATCCTTATTATTTCAGATGTTAAGTACCTGGCTCTGGGCTTGTCAGGGGCGTTCTCTGGGGAAACTCTGCTGGAGGGTCTCTGGTGGTGTGAGGCCTGCACCTGATTCTCAGGACTGTAGCGACTGGACATCTTGCCTCGACCTGAAGAGGACACAGGCGGCACAATGCTCTGGAATGCAGCAGAGGCTGAGGAGGAGACTGGAGGAGGATCCTTGTTCCGGGCAAAGTCCTGTGTTATGATGTGCTGCATTACAGGGAGTGACCAGAAAACCATGTTAGCTAGGTGTGATTACCTGGTACATATGGTAAATTTTTATGTGCTGCATTATATGCTGTTTTTTTTCTCCAGAATTTCTTACCGAAATGTGGTCTGCCAAGGTCATGACACGATGAGTTTTGGGGACCTGCGAGTAACTGTCAGCCTGGGAGGAAGAGGGTTGCTGCGAGCTGGACTGTGGCGGTTCCCCTGATGGCCGGTATCGACTCATGTCATAAGGTCGCATGCCAACTGGTGAAGGTTAACCGGGGACAGAGCAGAGTTGTTTTGGAGAGTCAGGGTGAATGAAGTGAGAAGTAATGAGATGGCAGCAAGCCAACAGACTCTATGCCAAAAGTAAATGATCCGCGTCTGCTTGCAGGTGGCAAAATAACTAAGTGCAGTCTGTGGACTAGACTTGTGCAGAGGAATGCTGTCTGAAAGTCTCCAATGACAAGGTCAGTGGGTGAAGCCATTCAAATTACGGCATGTTTACTCAACACAGCTAATTTTAGCCTTCGATGCCAAAACCTCCTCAACCCTACTTGAGAGGCAGCGAGAGTCTAGCGTCCTAGTTCACAAAACTGTTTCATTGCTTTTATATGTTATGTCTTCCATGATTACTTGGTGGTTGTTTTAAGTGCTTTACATCCTGTTATTCCACAGTGGAGCTTGTGTATTTGGCCCTACTTTTCTTTCCTCTTTGTTGGCTGTGTTGAGGGAGCTGTCAGTCAAGCCAGGGTGCAATACACCAGAGAGGTGCTGCTGCAGCTAAACTGTGAGAGTTTAGCTCGGTCAGAAGTTCAAGTGCCAGATTGTATTAGGAAGAACTTTAATGACTCGGGAGGCACTTCACAAAAGAAAATGGGGGATAAGAGGCGAAATCAGGCTGAGTCTGAGGAAACGGCGGATCTCCAGGATTCCCCTGATTTCACCAATATTGAGCAACGTCCAGTGCCTGAGACACAAAAAGGGGCGAATAGCAGGGAAACATTAGTTTCCAAAAGGATTTCAGGAAGTGTTGCGTCATGGCTCACCGAGCGAGGCCAGGACATCGACCTGACCATTGCTGGTTTTGGAGCTCCTGTCTGCCTCGACGGTCTCTTTGATGTGATGGGGAAAACACAAGGCGGTGGGGTTTGTTTGTATATCAACAAACATAACTGCAGCTCTGTGACAGTGAGGCAGCGTCTTTGTACACCAGATATGGAACTTTTATCGGTGTCGCTGCATCCCTTTTATCTGCCTCTGGAGAGTCCACAAATATTTATAACCATAGTGTACATTCACCCAAAGACAAATGCTGCCTCAACCTCCGGTACTGTGCAAAATACGGTGCAAAAGCTGCAGTCAATGATGCCCCAAACTTTAGGTCTCTGTTATGGGTCGGTTAAAGACGCCTACAAATCCCTCCCCCTCCCATCTCTGGGATGGGCAGATCTTAACTGTAAGCATCTACTGCCTGTCTATAAAACTGTTTAAATGAGGGGGAAAAGTCCAGATCACAGACATGGACTGAAATGAGGAAGCATTTTAGAGCGTTTTAATTCAGATCGAGAATCTGGCAATGCTCTAAACTGCTTTCATAATCATTTTGATCGATATGATTTTAGAATTTCAGGAACTGAGCCACACATTAAGGGGCAGTCAGCATTTTAATATTAGCAAAAAGTGAAGCTGTGAAGGAATTTCTTCACATTAACATAAGTAGGAGTCATGGACCGGACGACACATGTGCTTAAACACTGCAGAGGAGCGGAGTCCAGTGTGCTACTACAGTCCTTAAAATTACAATACGTCCCCAGTGTCTGGAAGAATGCTCTAACTTTCCCTGCCCCTAAATCCAGTTGCCCCAAAGATTTTAGGCCAGTGGCTTTAACCTCAATTTTAATGAAAAACTTGTGCAGTCTGTGATTTTGCACTACACTAAGCAGGCGTTGGATCCTCTACATTTGCGTACAGACCCCACCGAGGTGTGGAAGATGCCACACTCTCTTCCTAACTCGCTCTTTAAACACTTGGAAGGTGAGAGGTGTCATGCCAGACTCTTATTTACTGATTTTCCTTCTGCATTTAATACTGTTCGACCACATGTTTTAATCCACAGGCTTTAAGATCAGATTCATTTTTTTATTTGAAACTATTTATTATAATTGTTTTTAGCTTTTTTGACCTTTGTTGTAGTATTCTTAGTCTGAGGGTTCAGTTGCGGTTTTAGTGAAGCCTGGAGAACCCTCTCTTTTCTCTCTTTTGTTGTTCTATGTGAATACTGTCCAGTGGTCTGTGTTTGACGTCTGGTAGAATGGCTGCCTGCCCTACCTACCTAAGGGTATCAATAAAGGAGCCTGAACCTAAAAAGAAGATTGGTGGCTTGTGCCCCAGTTTCTCCATTCTGTGTGTTGCAGTGTCTTAGTACAAAATACTGCATCCCAAATGCCCCGATGCATCATCTGGTATGTGTGTGAGTGACAGAGCTTAGTTGCACTCCCAAGGCATTGTATGAATATCGTCAATGTAACTTGAATAGGACGATATTTGAGCATTTGTAAAATCACTGTGGTTTACCTCAAAAAATGAATATGCTCAAAGATAGCATGTTCATACCTGCTGCCTGCCCTTCTTCTGGTTTGTCCTGCTGAGTTTGGACTGGGGAACTAGCAGGACTGATCACTTCAATTGCTCCTCCACTGGTGTTGTCATATCGACTGGATGTCACTGTGGGACAAGCAGACAAAGGGTTACCATTTACTAGAGCTCGACGGATACTGATATTTGGTGATTTAGAAATCAATATATTGACTGACATTTGTCTTTCTTTCAGACAGATGAAACATAAACAAAAAAATTTGTTATTATGTAGGTTTTCATTAATCCTTACTACAGAAAACATGACAATAAAGCTACACAGGGGGTCACAGTGGGTAGTTCTGCGTGTGTGATTTGGCAGAGGTTTACACCAGATTTGTGTCTCTGGCTGGAATCGAATGTGTTAACCCCTACATTATGGAGGCACCCGAGATAATGTGACAGTTAGGTTTAAAAATAATTTCGGTTTACTGTCACAGCAAATCGTGGATTACTCATTTACGTTCTGCATGACTCTGCTTGGATCAGCTGGTTGTGTTTGTGGCGTTCAAAATGTTTACTGCCAACAGGGCAGTAAACATTTGGAGTTCCCTCTGGTAAACAAACTATGCAACATCAACACAGCTGAAATGTGTTTCTCCCACCTCATTTTAACTTTTTAAATGTTCATTTATCAGCTGTTAGAAATGCCTATACTGATACATCATCAAATAGCTAATACTGGCCATTATGTCGGCCTGACCGATATATTGATCCCTGGCTGATATACTGGTAGGCTCTACTACACCAAAAACAAAACATGAGGGTTAGGTCATGGCATGAAAAGTTCTGTTATAAAGGGGGAAGAAAAAAAAAATCCAGTACACTCACAGCTGCTAGAAGAGTCAGAGCTCTGAGAGCCTCGCTCTCGCGAGTCTTTGTCTGAAGCTATCTGACGTTTGATGATGACATCGATGAAGTTAGCTGCTGTCATAGTCGTCTTTCCAAGAGTCCGAAGCTCCTCCTCAATGCGGGACTTTGTTTGAGGTCCCTTATCCTTAATGCCAACACCAGCACCTTCAGGGTAAGCTGGATAGGATTTACTCCCTGGCAGAGACATAGCCCCATACGGTGAATGCAGAGATCGCCTTTCTGTCTCCTGCTGCTGTTGTTCAGAGAGGGTGGGTGCTCGTCGAGTAGATGAAGACATATCGTCATCTCGTTCGTGTTTGCTCTCCTTCACCTTGGCCACGTCCATTTGTGGAGCAGAGGCTGCAGCGTCCACCAAAGCAGCCAGAGCATCAGCTGCGGTACTGTGGCGGGCAGTACTCTGTGGTGCAGATATAGCTGCTGCTGAATGAGGCCTAAAGAAAAAAATAAGAACACAATGGCATTAAAAAAAAATTGCAGAAGCACGGGTTCAGTTGTAAAATATGTTTTTCCATCCCATGTCCAATGATGAGACTTTTAGCATAAACAAGTGGCACACACAGCTGCCGCACCATACTGTTGCTCAAAATCACGTATAGAAAATTTACGCATGCACACAAACAATTTTTAGCGAGCTTGAATAAAAGAGACCCAGAGTAAATTTAAGCTTACATCAAAGAGGTGATGACACTCTTTGGCGGGTAGATGCTTGCTCGCTGTGTAACACCTACATCCTGTGGCCTGTGTGAGGGAGAAGGGGAGTGCCGGTATCCTCGACTCCCTGGCCGGCCTGGCTGCTCTGCTCCACCTTAAGGACACGCATAAATGAACTATCATAACAGTGTTTCAAAATGAAAGCCCTAAGAGCTCCAGTTCCCCATATTAAAGGAATAAAAACATCAAAATGAGATTTTCAACTAAAAATTTTTAAAAAAAAGACTCACCCGCACGCATGTATTCGCTGGTTCGCTCTCGTTCCCGCTCTCGCTCTCTCATTTCTCGCTCACGTTCATGTTCCCTCTCCCTCTGCTCCCTTTCCTTTTCTCTTTCCTTCTCCTGCTGCTCCCGGTCACGCTCCCGGTCACGCTCCCTCTCCCGTTCTCTCTCATTGGCAACAGCAAGATGGCCTGAGGAGAACAAGGACACCAGAGACAACATTTATAAAGAGACTACTCACCCAGTATAAACATGATGGATGAGGCTTCCTTTAGCCTTGCTGATAAACTGTGACATGGCCAGATTTACCGTTTCAGATGAAACCATGTGTGAGGAAAAAAAAAAACTGTACAGAACCTTTAAACTTTTTAAACTTACCCGGACTGAAACATTAAAACCACTACAGACCACATAACTTGACACTGTAAGCTCATCAGCAACTTTTATGTAAACAATTTGTAATCTACATATTAAAAACACTGAGTTTAAGCAATAATAGAAATAAGAATAATTATTATTTTACATAGTTTCAAAACACAAATATTAAAAGCAAAGTTAAATTTGAAAAATAGTTAGACTGTAGTTTATTTATGTCTTTTTATTCTTACTTTTTTTTCTGTGCCCCAAAAAATAAAAAACAAGGACACACACTTCCGCTGTGCAACAGTCAGTCAGTTTTATGGGAAATCATTCCCAGTATGACTGCAGTAACACTTAACTTGCTGTGTAACTGGACAGGCAGAACTGACCTTTGACATGTCAGGCCAGTGCAGAGCTGTACTTTTACAGAAGCGGAGATCGTGCCAAGGAAGATAAAGGGCACACGGGGTGTAGGGATGGGGAAGGGAGGGGTCCTCACCTTGCGATATGGAGGTTGGGTTGAAAGCTCTAGGAGGGAAAGGGGGCTGAGGTCCAGGGAGGTAGGCGATGCGTTCCAAAGTGGGAGTACCTGTTCCCCCAGGGTGAGGCAACAGGATAGTTGGAGGCATCTGGGCTAGATCAATAATCCCTTTTACAGACAGAAGCAAAGGGCCAGCGGTGAACAACAAGAACCAATCCATCAATTTCTGAATGTATGAACACCGTATACACTTAGCTGTAACCCATCACCTTCATCTGTTAGTGCTCCCAAATACAAATTGATCAATAAGCAACAGGGCTGCAGAGAGAGCGGAATAGTGGTCAACTTGTAAGAGGCAACCACTCAGCAAATGGAGATTTGGATAATCATACGAAATGTATAAATTGAGCAGATAGCCAAATCATTTGCAGCCCCAGTATGAAGAGCAAATCAGTAGAATTTGTCTCGGTCATTTGCTTCTGGGCGTCTGGAAAAGGTAGCCACTACTTCACAAGCACACAGTCTGCATACTACAACCCCTCCTGCCCACAGTCCCTCCCCTGCCTGCTGTGGCAGGTGAGAGTTAGTCAGCCAGCGGAGGGCCATACCTCGAGATCCGGGTGCATAAGGGATAGCAACAGGCTGTTCCCGTGGTGACAGCCCTCTAGCCATGTCAGGCCGAGGGATGCCTTGCATCTGCTGGGAAGTGATATAATCGTTCATAATGGTCTGTCGTGTATTCTCCATGGTGTACAGCTGGTAGGTGTTATGGTAGCCTGTTGGGGACGGCTGCCTGGGAAACATGAATGCTGTAGCAGAGGACAAAAACAAAACAAAACAAAACAAAAAAAAGAACCTATGAACAGACGGCTCAGCGATACAGATCACCACTGCTGACGTCAGCAGCTGAAAAAGATCCTGGACGTGTAATGCCTATGAAACAGAAGGCCTGAGTTGCTTTCGTCAGTTTACTCAGAATCAAGGTTTTCATCAGTCTCCTACATGGTGACAGTGGAAAGAATGAAATTAAATTTAACACAGTACCAGGATCCAGCACTCTGTGAAAGGCCAGGGCGGGGTCGAGATGTGGAAGCGAGATGTGGCCTCGGTACACTTCAGGTCGGTGGTGGGGGTCGAAGGGGCTATGAGAGGCTACGGGGTCACCACCGGTCACTGGAGACTTGGCTGGGATGCTGTCCCTCTGTGTCGGTGTCATGGTGTTCTTTCTTTCATGGGAAGCAGACTTTGCAGAGCTCACCCCACCTTCATAAAAGAGAGGCACACACACGATTCACCTAATTAGTTAACACAGCAACTTAACAAATCATTACTTCTCTCAGAGAAAACAAAATAAGGAATGAAAATGTGTCCCATGCCCTCAGCACTGGGTGCATATTGTGTATTACTTACTAACACAGTTACTCTACCAAATAAGATAATCTAGTTAGGTAAGGAAAATGTCAAATTCAATTTTGTCTGCTGCTATAATTGTAATAATTTTAATGTTCGTAACAACCGAGTGAGAACCTGATGTTCCACTGTGTATAAAATTATTATGGCGTATACCCTCTGGAGCGCGTCCCAGCATAGGTGATCCTCTGGACATGGGGTTGGTACCGTAACCAACTGGGGTCCTGCGAGCGTTGGTGTCATCATACAAGCCTGGGCTAAGCTGGGCTTTGCCGGCCTCCTGGTGTGTGGAGCGTAGAACAGAGGTGGTGGAGTTGACCACAGAGGTGTGCCGCACTCCCTTACTCTCATCGTATTTGGTTCGCTCCATGGCCTCCAGTTGGGGCATGTTGTGTGGAAGCTTAGTGGGACTGGGGATGAGGGACTTGACATTGTGTTTGATAGTAGGCTGGTTCAGAGGGTGAATCTGGTAAATGGTTTTAAAGGAGTTTAAAACAACAGGTTAGTTATCAATTCACTATAAACATCACTGTGGATTTTTGTGGAGTTGATGTATTGAGTTTCAAAAACATTAAAATAAAACAGTGAATCCAGTGATCAATGGACCTCTAAAGAACAACTGTCTACAAAAAAAAATATATATATATATTGGCCAGTATCACAACTCTGTCTGACCTGAGATATGGAGCCCTCCAAAACCCTCCTGTCTGACAAATCAGGGGTCTTGCAGATGTCCTGGCCAGAATCTTGCCGTGGGATTTCATGAATAGAACGACCCATCTCTTTAATGGTATTGACGCCCTCATAGGGCTTGCCCTTGCCAATGCCCCCTTCAAAGGAGCGGGTAGGCGGGCTCTCTCGCTTTAGCTGTTTTCCATATTTCATGGCATCGTCGTAAGTCTCTGTGGCAGTTCTTGGCGTCCCTGGAAAAGTTTGGAGCCATTTTACATTCAGTAATCCTTTTATGTGACCTGTGACTTTGAGTACTTTGTGACTTTGAGCTACCTTGCATTATGGATCCAGTGATCAATGGTCTTTCCTTAGAGTCTCCATGGATGCCATCTCTGGGCAAAGCTCTGCTAATTAATCCTGAGGGGGAAAAAAACAAGTACCATCACCCCTGACATACAAGAGACACACAAGCATGCATTCTGTGTATTCAATAACACACAAGCAGTACCCTCCAATGGCGCTCCTTCTCGGCCCGTGTGTCCCCTGCCCATGGCTTCCTCCATCATGTTGTATGTGCGTTTCAGCTCATGGCCTGTTCGGGGGCTGCGGGTGTTTTCCCTGGGGTTCTTAATAGCTATTGGACATTAAAATTTATGATCACATTTGTGTGCCAAGCAAAGCTAAACAATTACTTGTCATAATAATAAAGGCCCTTACAACTATCATAGGAGACGATGTGCCCACTCTTGCCTTCATAGATGACATGACCCTTAGCCAGCTGCTCCCCCCTGGCCTTGTCTGGGCTGCTCGGGTCCTCGGTGGCAAGCCTTGTGATGGTACCCTTCAGGAGGTCAGCAGCAATGCTTGACTGGGACAGAGCTGGTGTGCCCTGTTTTAGGGGAGTGCAAAGAAATGCTACATAAATACAAAACATATGAGGGATATTATAAATGAAGTGTAAACAAACAAACACTGAAGCCTCACTCCATCCATTCATTACCTGAGTGATAGAACCTCTGAAAGCCAGACCCTCGCCAACCTTTGCCGGGTTTCCTCTGCCATCCTGTATGGATGGAACTGCAGCTCCTGAAGGGTTACAGAGCAAAGAAAAAGGGAGTTGCATCAAATGTTTGACTTTAGCAGTAACATTAAAATATAATTAAATTAGATAAGACATCAGAAGCATTAAAAAAAAAAGTAAATTATGAAGTGAAGCAGTTCAAACTAGAGGATAAGGCTTGGAAAACTTTTCTACTAGCAGGAACTCCAACTCTTCATTTGCCGGAATCTGTGTGGTATATTGTAGTAAAATGACCAGCCCATGCCATAAGGGAGGTGTGTGATGGTTCAGACGTCAACTATAACAGAATTTCTCAAGAGAAACCTCCTTCGATCTGGAAGAGTGCTAATGATCAAAATGTTCTTTTTAAACACCTTGTTGTGTCCATCTTCAAGGACGGATAGAAACAACTTCTCAAATTCACTTTTGAGTGCTCACAACACTGTTAGCTTTGAGCATACAATTAGTGGCACATCTAGTTTTTAAGTCTTCGCTCCAGGATTGTCAAAATATCCTACCACCTTCAAAATGTGTTTATCCCTCAGAAATGTGCGTCTCTAGAAGCATACAATTATGTCATGCTTGGTTTTTGAATGGTGACATTTTTTATTTGAACCGAAGAAGTGACGAACAGCAAAGTCACATGAAAGCCTGTCGTCCTACCGGGCTTGTTAGGATCCTGCTGCCGGGGAAGACCCAGAGAGATGGAGCCCACACTGCTCTTAGTCCCCTCTGGCCCGTCAGACAGCGTGGGACGGCAGGTATGTACCAGGAGTTCCCTGGAAATTCATTCATAGGGAACACATTTCAAGGTCAGCTCGCTGGGTTCACGAGGACAATAAAGCACTTCATTTTATTAAGATGGGATCAACTGACCTATTATAGTGTAATAGTCTAACAGGCAAATATAGAAATACTTTGAAAATTAAAGGCCTGATCCTGTCATGGACAAAAATCTTCATGAAACCTACATGTTAATCTTAACATTATTAAAAAGTCTGATTTGTCTCTGCTGGTGTAAGAGGAGAGTTAATCTACCCCTGGAGCCTCACCTGGGAGATGGAGCCTCCTTGAATGAAGGAAGGCTTGTCTGTGGGCTTGGTAGTTGGAATGAGTGGAGGAGGAGAGGGAATGTTGGGGGGTCGAATGGTTCTGAATGCCATGCGGCCTCCATCTGCCACATTCTGGACCAGCTGGGTAGTTGCAGGGTGAAGGACTGGTGGAAATACAGAAAAAGGAAAAACGAATAAGACAACTTCATTAAAAACAACTGGGTATAACATAAACATCAACTCAAACCAGTGCACCCAAAACACTGGATCCTTTAAGCTTCATTTTCCATTAAAGGCTGCATAAAATATTCAGCTTCATTTTGACAACACTGCACTGAGTGGTGAAGTAAGCACTGAAGAACTCAGTTAAATCGCCTGTCCTCAGCCTGCGTTATCTTTGGCCCATGCCCACTGTCTGCTTGACCGTCTCCTGGGACAGCGGAGTAGAAAAAAAAAAGAATCATAACACACCTAAAACACACACCCACACAGACCGGGAGTAACCTCCCCGCAGGGAGAGCAGCTCACACTCTGCACTCTATCAAAAATGCAAATGGCAGAGAAAGTTCCTCCAGCGGGCATGGACGTCATCCTCCTGCTGGCTCATATATACAGATAAGAAAACAAGCCACTCTATGACGAATTTATAACCCTCTGTCACAGGGAAGGGACTGTGTGTCAGGCATTAACATTCATGCTGCAGTTCAGGAACAACAACTTGATTTGTGAGGACATATTATGTTTGCCCCAAATGTCAAACCAAAAAAAAGAAAGAAAGAAAGAAAGAAAGAAATACAAAAAAAAAATTTTAAAAATTCATTTCCTTAAAAGCAACAGCAGAATTTTCACAGGGGAGGTTTTTCACCCTATCAGCTGAGAAATATGGAAGTCAAATATGTCAGTAGGATCGACCTCAAACTGTTTATAATTTTGATTGTACTTCTTCCCGCTGTTTCTATAAAGTTCTTGCAAATGTCTGAAAATTGTTCTGCATGCAGTAAATCCAGGATAATCACCTTATCTGGCTTTGAATTGGTGTCACAACATAAATCATCCACAAACAGATGGTGAATGACCTTCGGCTTGCCGGTCAGAAGCTAACAAAGTGAAATTCAATTTCAGTATTCATAATTCAGCATAAACATATCTGACCTGGATATGTACTACACCTACAAGGAGGACACAGAAGAAAAGCTATTTGATGACAGCGGTCTAACTGCACGTCAGGGTGCAACAATCACAGCAGTAAATCACATGCTGAGGTCATTTCTAGGTTCTACTGCTGCTTAATGAACAGCATTAATAGTTAGAGTGATATAATTTATGTCATTATTTTAAACAAGTCTGTAAACATTTATTTGAATGTGGACATTTATATAATCAAAAAAGACACAATATTTGGGAAAATGTCATGTAGGACAGAGGGAACCTGTCACTGGGAATGAGCGTATTTTTCGAGACCGAATAATGGGGCCAGAGGAGTGTATTCACACACATCTACAGTTATAAAATTGACCTTAAAATGCACGTATTTATAATGCAACCTGTCATAAAAAGTTCCAACCAGAGAGGACGACTTTGTAAGAGTGTAATAAAATAAATTTGACACAGAGAAATTCAGATTTGCAGAATATCAGTATTAACAAAAGCAATAAATAATCATATCTGGGCAGAGGTTTCCTCGTGTCAGCTTAACACTGATTATACACTTCCTGTATGTGGCTTAACACTAATGTGTAAACCTATACCTTTGGACCTGGGAAGAGCCATCTTGACCAATACACTAGTGCTCTGTAGCACTGCCACATCCCAACTTTTGACAGGAATAGAAGCTCCACAGCAGTCCTCCTCTCTAAATTTAAAGTGGACCTATTGTGCTCATTTCTAGCACTACACTTTTATTCTTGGACTCTACTAGAGTAGCTTTGCACGATATGATTCACAGTTCAAAATAATTTGTATTTATCTCATGCTGGGCCTTGGTGCAGCCCTTCAGGTCATACTCAATCTGAAATAAGCAATTTTGCTCCTCACCCTTTAGGGTCACCCTCCCTTCAAGGCTGTCCCTCATGAGCAAAAGGTTGAAAAAGCATGTGGGAGGGGCTTCTGTGCTCATAGCCAGTATATGGTATTCATTATACAGAATTAAGTAGATGACAGGGGAGGAAGGGAGGTCTGAAACTGAGCCTTTGCCTCACAGGGATAAGATATACACATGCTGACCTCATTCTTTAAAGAATTTTAGTATGGATGCACAATTTCAAAGCCAATATTTAATATTCCACTGCCAGTGGAGTCAAAAAGAACCTCCAACACACAACACAAAAAGGGTGTCAGACAAGGCCCGCATGTATCAGAAGGGGATGGAAGGAGGCAAAAAGAATTGGGAGGAGGAGGAGGAGGTGAAGATGTGTGCTTTTACCTGGTGGCACACTGTAGCAGGAGACATTGGGGGCGTTGGGGTCAGGTGAGGCCTTTCTTAACTCCCTGGGGGAGAGTCTGTAAGGAGAGCCTGGCTGACCGGAGTGGGTCTCCTGGTCCACAGCCAGCATCATGTCATAAGGCATGTATGGTAAAGGTTTACCTGCAGTGCACAGGCATAAGGACAAAGGGAAGATAACCACTATTAAAATAAAAACCCAATGCCAGTGTGCACTGAGCTCACTCACAATGGACGGACTCTTTTGACTAACACCACCTGGACACAGACCTGCTAAAACCTACTGTATGTAATAAATATCGTGGTGTCAAAGCTCAGTAGCTTACTGACAGCTGCTCTCCTCTTCACGGCACTCACACTAAAAGGTGCTAAAAGCTTTGCAAAATCAAGTTGTAATACAGTCTGCCCAGTGTCTTCACTGCTCTCCCTTCAGAAGCTGCATGGGCGAACTACATCTTGCTGCCCAGAAGAGTAGAAGTGAACTACTCTGACAGCCTCTGGTCATATGGCATCAAAAACATCCCCTCTTCAAAAAGCATAAATGCAGACTTCAACTCACAGAGAGCGCCAAATGTAAAACAGGGTCAGCAATTTCTTTCTCTTTTTTTTTTTTTTTTTTTAAATCTTGGCTCAGCCTGAACCACATTACGACAGTCCAGAGCACCCTCAAACATTTCCTTTTATGAAACTGCATAAAAATGAATGGGTCCTAAAATGCACACACTATAAATAGTTCACCGTCAGCAGCAGCGGAGAACAAGGCGGACAGAGCACTCAAAAGGCAAGAGGAGATGTGAGTACTGAACGGGGACACTTTTAGTTCCTTACCATCTCTGTCTATCAGGTTAGGGCTGCGGGTGCTGAAGGGGGGTCTGCGTTCCAGGTCTCCCTGCTTCTCTTCTTGGTGTGCCGACTCATGCACTGCTTTAATCTGGTGCTGCAACATGGTAAAACCACTGATGGGCACGCCACCAGTGCCAAATGGACCAGGCACCTAAATAATTAAGAGGGGAAAAAAGTCCCCATGAGTCCGGATGCCAGATATGAACTAAGTGCAATACTGAAGCACTGAAGGCAAATCCTAAGGAAAAATTCATTCTAAACAGGATAAAGACATGTTAGATTTTATAATTTACTCCCTTAAAACCTACTGCTTCGTAATCAGAAGCTCAACGCTATGAAGGCCTATAGTTTTTGATCTCATCACCGCTCATCATGACTGCTGTTTGAGAATGCTTTCTACCTGCTGCCTTTCCTCTGCACTAGTCAAAATCAATCAACCTAAAAAAGTAACCAACCATGGGTGGGATGGCAGCTGCCCGCTGATGCAGCTGCTCGATGTTGAGCTGGGTTTGCTTGGGTGAGGCCACTAACACCGAGCCCGGGGGGCTGAGCAATGAAGGCTTTTCCATGGAGAATATTCTGCTGCGTGGGACAAAACTCAGAAGTCAAAATAATTTGACAACGTTGTTCTTACGAAGTGCAATTACATACACACAACATGAAAACGTGAGTAGAGGGATTATGAAAACTCACCTTTGCCTTTCAGGCTCTGCGTCCACATCCTCATCAGCACTGCAGGTGGCGCTGGAGTCATTATCTGAGTGGAGCCTTTCGCCATGATCTCCCTTTTCTCCTTTTTCCTTGATGCCAGGCTCCATCTTCACTTTGACCTCCTCTGTATTCATATCCACATCCAGAGGTTCAGTTTTGGGATGTACCGAGCCTACAAAGGAAGTCACTCTGACTTTTTCCTCCTGAGATCCAGCCTCACTCTCTGGGATTTTCTCTTGTTTGACTGTGAATTCGCATAGAGGCTCTGGAGCCTTTCCATTGTTCGCCTGACCTTTGTCCTGGTCAGCACACTGAGCATCTCCTGCAGCGCTATCTGCCCTCTTGGAGTCGCTGGACTTTGAGGAGTCGGTCTGCGAGGGGGAAGGGGCGCTCTCTGTATCAGAGCTGTTCTCACCACCTGAGGAAGCACCAAAAAAAAAAAAAAAAAACTAATTAATGCGTGACAAACAATTCATGAAGTTATTAGTTAACCAAAACTCACAGGAATTTTCTAAAATCTTTCTAATAATAAAATAAATATAGACCTGTCGACATAAATCAAAACAGGAGCACATACTCAAAGATTAATCATATAAGAAGAGCCAAGTGATCACTGAAATATGATTCAATGAAGCCACTAGAACTGCAGCCATAATACAGGCTCCAGGTAATAACTCCCGAAAGAATGCTACATTATCAGCTTCAGATGGTATGAAACCCCGGACAGAAAAACTACACCAGGACCTACACCTTCATTTTATGTTCCACACCTTTAAAACGACCCATTTGAAATGTATTCGCAGTCACATTCACACTTTGGCACACACGTAATTTGCCAGTTATTACAAAACACCGCATTTTGTTTATTAGATGGCTCTTGCTTCATAGCAGCAATAATTGCCTGTGCTATGTTCAAGGCCTCAAAGACACAAGATCAACCTTGAAAGATAAAACGCTCTGTTCACACCTAAGTTTTGATAACTAATGTCTGCAATCTGTGCAGATAAGCATTAATGTAAATAATAAAAACAACAACACAGAACGAGCCAAAAACCCCAAGTGATAAAACATAAATTCATATCCAAAAAAAAACCACTTTAAGACACAAAATGCATATGTTTAAAGCCTGCCTGGCCTTCTCGGTTTGCATATTGTCTGCCGCTGCAGCTGTTGCCATGGTGATGGTAGTCCAGATGGCATGTTTTTGAAAAAAAACTATTTTTACATGCATGCAATGCATCAAACCAAAAAAAAAAAAAAAATCAAAGAAGCAGCTTTATTAAAAATTCTAATGGTAAATCACTGCAGTCTTTATAAGTTACTGGAGTTTAATTAATGCCTCCGATGGCCTAATATGCAACTTTATAATGTGAGATCTGCAAGGTGTAGATCAACAGCAATGTTTGGGTTCCATGAGATGCAGATAAAGTCAGAAATGTGACTTTCTGATGTCTCTGCAGCTATCTTGTGAAGCAGAGGTTGTTTAAATTACATATAAGCCTGCTGAGCAGATGTTTTTTTTACCCCCCCCCAAAAAAAAACAAAAACAAAAAAACACTGCTGTTTAAAAAAAGAAGAAGAATGAGGCCTTCACCATGAGACCCCAGCAAAGATTAGATAAGGCTTTCTGGAAGGGAGGGAGGCGGGTAGTAGGACCAGCACTTTATGTTCAAAGAGCAGGTTTTCTTGAGTCTTCAAAGCTACAAACCATTATGCAACAGGCACCTGTGCAGTCTGAATTAGTTCATATCTTTTATCTCTTCCTCTACTCGTTGACTTTTTTCCATCCGATCCCTTTTCCCCTCGCTCATTAAAACTACTGTCAGTAGAGAGCGAGCGCACTGCCATCGATTCAAATGCTTACACGACAAAGGGAAGTTTGGATCAGGCTTCACAGGTTTGTTCTGAACTCTTAACATTTGTTATGATCAAGCATCATGTTTCACAGCTTATAATCAAGTTCCTGTCAGACATGTGTGAAGATGTGCAGTCTTTACAGTCCAAAATCAGTAATTAAGAATAAGTGTGACTGTGTGTTTAGCAGTGCTTTCTAGCATCCATTTCTCTAACCTTCACTGTCCTCTGCATTATCCTCATCATCGTCAGGTGATGCTGTGGCTAGACCTTCACCTTGAGACCTATCAGCACGAGCTCTCCGAGTATCCTGGGAAACATAACACCAAAAAAACAAACAAAAAACATTAATTCATACATTTGAGAACAGACTGTAACAGAAGGCAGATTACGATTAGCTTACCTGCTTATGCTGCTGCAGCAGGTTGTCCAAGTTGTGACGTCTCTTGTAATTGAAATAGAAGTTCTTGCACTGTGCCTCGCTTTTGGTGCCCACCATTTTGGCAATAGCTGTCCAGTTTCGCCCATGCTCAACAAGCCCTGCACAGGACGAAGAGACAACGCACCATCAAAAATGCAACTTTACACTCAGTAAAATACAAATTAACAAGGCTTTTCTTGCTTACTAATATAGACTAATGGCACATAAGACGTCATAAAATCAGGATGTAAACTGTATTTAATGGGGGCGGGGGGGGGGGGTGCAGTGCAGGTAAGTAAAAGGCACTGCAAAAAAAGACAAGCTTTAAAAGCCTGATTTGGCCCGGACATTCAGTAACAGTGGTCATATTTTCAATTCTTGCTTCATGCCGTGTCAGAACCTCTATTATGGTTCTAGAAGACGATCTCAGTTAAATCTTTACAAATAAAAACATTACCACAAAATTGCACTACATTCTCGGGATCCCTGTTGCTGTGATTTGCTATTGGTCTTCCCCATCCCGCGCTGATTACACAATCAGCTTTGATGGCCCCACTAAACCTTGAAATTACTCTTCTACCCTGCAGTGAATTGGAAGACTTCCATTTACCTTTGACATTATTAGGGCGGCTCTTCTCTAAATCCTGTAACCCGTGTGACCTCCCCCTCCCTCCCAGCCCCACTGAGATGAAGGATGCTGGCAGCGTGACAAATCACTGCAGAGCTAAACACAAAACCTCATTAATGTTCCAGTTCAAGGAAGGAATAAGGGTACTGGGACTGTTCAGAGTGACTGTCTTATTTACTTATTTGTATCAGAAAAAAGGATGGCCTTGTGTATTTAGCTGAATACAGCACATTCACTCTATCAGATCGCCACTTAGCTTATTTGCTTTGATCACTATGGCAACTTTATCTAGCAAATATTAACACAACCCTGGTCATATTTTTTCCTGTGTTGTTGTAACTGCTTTTTGTAATATATATTCTATAAACTAATACTTCTTCCACATAATGACAGCTGTGCCAGATGTTTCACAGCATAGCCGAGCACTGCCACAACACATTCGCCAAGACATACTGTATTTCTTATTGCGGTGCACACGGACTGCACGTCTTGAGATTAATTTACAATCCGGCTAACACATTCACAGCAATCATTGACAAATCGAGCTATGGTCTGAGCACAACGGTCAACACAATGGCAGAAACTGAGAAATAATCAAGTGACCTGACCTTCCTCTAAAAACTAATCGAAGTATCACGGTTACTTGCGTTACAAAAAAAAAAACAACAGTCGATCTACTTATATAAAGAAAACATGAGTTATACACCCAGTAATAAAAGGTTCCCTTTCCGAGCTTTATAACTTACTGTGATTGTTGCTCTGGTCCGAGTGCGGCTGATTCATTTGTTATACGATATGCAAAACATTTAAAAAAACGTTCCAAAGCTCCAACACCTCCAATTTCATTGAGGAACTGCGGACAAGGCCGACCGCAACGACAAATAAGCTGCAATACATCAGCTCAATATAACAAGATTGTGTTTGGTTCCACACGTGCTTTCATGGAGGAATTTTTTTTTTTTTTTAAAGGATTGATTGGCTCAAAGCTTGTTTGTTAATGACCAAATCATTTAAGGCTACTAGTTACTATTAATTCAAATTAAAGGTGTGAAATTTTCACAGACTACAACTACATCTGAGAGGGTTTCTGATCTGACTAACAAGCCTGGCATGTATTAGCCTTGTACTAACACCAGGGCTTATGCAGACAAACTAATCAAGTAACTCAGGGGGAAACTGTTTACTGGGCCTGCATGACCAGCCACGGCGATTTCTGAACCTGGTTTGTCATATGACTGGCCTCTCTTCGTTACATTAATCCACAGCCATACATAAATACAGCTCCACTCTGCCCACACTCACATTTACGACAGTTTCATGTTATATTATAAAAGCTTGTTGTAAATGATAACAGATTATTGAAAAATGTGCTTTTCCTTCAAAAACAAGGACATTTTGAGTGTAGTGCACTCACTCAGTCATATGAATGGGTGAGTGTGTCCGAACTTTTGACTGGTACTGTATGGAGAACACAGGTCTGAAAGCCTGAGGAGATAATATCCGCTTGCATTTTTTGGAAAGGTGGAGCAAATCGACCCACGCAATAGTCTTAATTGTTCCGCATTAATCCGTTTGTTTACTCCCTCTTCCAATCTACCCTAAATGAGCGCCGACACCAAGAAAGCCAAACAAAAAAGGGGAAGAGTTGGCATACTTGAACGGCATATGACCTGACTAACGACTG